>CAJUYI010001293.1:0-48072 GCA_910591695.1 Galerucella pusilla
GATATTTATATCGAAACAATTGTCAATTTACTTGCAATTTACACATTATTACAAATATATTGTGGAGTCATTTAAAAACAGTTAGTTTCATTTAAAACCGTATGATGAGTAGATTCCACGAAGTGAGGGTTTATACAGTTAACTTAAATATTAAATGTTTAGTGTTAAATTAGATTAGAAATGTTAGTCACAAAAATAAATCATAAGCGTTAAGTCCTTAGCAAACTTAATATTGTTACGGGTTGAAAGCGCTTATTTATCCTGACCATGCAAATGCAATTTGTGAAACCAGTCGAGTAATACATGTTTATTTCTGTTGTGGAATTTTTTAAGAATAATATATACCGATACCTATACCATTTGATGATTATATTTTTTAGAACGTAGTTATGGATAAGTTGTTGGATTAGCATTTACCAAGACCAATTTGTCTTTGTAACAATTTAAATATGAAAATAAAAGTAAATTCAAAATTCTCAATAAAAATTGGTTGGTATAATATATTTATAGTATCGACAAGGAAGTGTGATTTCTGTGAAAGTACCAGATGTAAGACTGTTTTGCACGAGGAAAATCAACCTGAAACGAATGTTAGGGAAGTAAGTAAAAATGTACACATTTGTAAAACATCTGTTGCTAAGTGTTTAGAACAACATAAATATCATCCGTGCCGTCTGCAGTTACATCAAGAATTAACAGACAAAGACAATGACTTTAAAGTATTGAGTTTTTTACATGGGCACAAAATTAAGATCAGCGGCAACGGAACTTTTTCAACTATACCTATACATTTACGAAGTAATATTTGTAAATAAGAATAATTTATGAACTAGATATTATTTTTAATTTTATATAAAATTTAGAACCACTTTCTCTACCTAAGTCAAAACAGCTAAGGCTAAGAAATATTGAATATTAGCAGCAAACAAAGAAAAGCCGTGAAGGTTTAAAGTGAACAATGGAGTAAATATAATTACATTATAATTATCTTTTAAACTGTATATTCCAAGGTCACTGTTGATAGGGTATATTATAAACAAGTAGAAATGACATTAATAGTTGCAAATGATGTCCTTACGGTGAAGTAAAACGCAATAAAGAAAAGAGCTACAGATCAGTATGTAATTTTGCAATTGCAACGCGAGAATTACCTCGAGAATTCAATAAAATGAAAAAGAATACATGATAATATTTCCTATAGCAATCTCCAAGCGTTAGCACGCTCACATAACTAACCTGAACACAATGCAATGCACATTACAGTGCCACTGGTTGCCTACTTATTGAATCTATACAAAACCACTCGACGCTTTATAAATTATATTACCCACAACTTTATCGCACGTCGACAAAATTGCTTGTATGCGGTTCACGAACAATGACACTCGTCCTGACGATATGATGCAACGTGCACGAAACTTATTAAACGGTACCTAGTTGTGTCGTTTAAAATACGGATTTGTACCTATAACTTATCAGATATTAGGTACTTTATTGGTTTTGTAGTAACCAGAATATTTTTGAAAATAGGGAATGTTATTATGATTTAAGCGTTTGGATTAAAACTTGGATGGTTCCAAATTAATTTAACTATTCAAAAACACTTTTTTTGACACATAATTTTTATTGCGAGTCAAAGAAACGAATAATGACGGGCCGGAAATAAGATTTAAAATTCATTCTGTTAGGTAGGTACCTACATTGTGTATGATAAAACTAGAATTATATTTTATGTACCTATACATATTAAATCAAAAAGATTCCAGTTTAAACAGGTACAGGTGCATTAATAAAACTGAGATTAAAGAATACTAATTATTATAATAATTTTTATTATTATACAGTGGTAGGTATAGCAAACAGATGACCTACACGAAATTGGGATCTGTAATTCCTGAAAAATCTTTATACTTATCAGTCATGTTAAATTTTCTTTTAGTTGTTCTTTAAACTATGTCGACAAGAGCTTAACTCTTACGGTTTTATATAACGTAGACTGTTGAGAAACGGATCTGCTTACATAAGCTTTTTATTTTTATTCAAGTAGTTAGTCGAATAATTAACATTTTGCACCATTTTGCAGTAAAAGTTTTTTCGATTTACTATCACGAAAACAACGTTAACAAAATTAACAGTATCTACCTATAATTATGTATACTTATTATCAAAAGCCCAATTACCATAGTATATGGTGCAGGGTATACTTTTACACTTAGGATATTCATTTCAGATACATTGTATTATGCTCAAGACTTAATACATATATCCATTTTTTTCATCGATTCTCTAGCGGTCCAGCTACAATTTTATTCAGGTATCTATGTCAAGGTCTTTTCTTATTTTTGTATTTCTCAATTTATCTTTATCTATTCATCTATATATTTAATACCCAAGTTTCACACGCGAATGTTGATCTTGGACGATAAATTGTTTTAAATACATCTATTTTTGTGTTTTTTTTTTTGGAGATTTCTTCTTTATTTATAAATGTCGAATACATCGTGTGGTAAAGTTTCAACGTTTCCCTAATATTTATATTTTCTCACTTGTTAAATTTCTATTCCGTCTAATTGTATGTTTAACTGTTTTTCTTTCTTTTTGTCCTAAAACCATAACTTTGGTTTTACTTTGATTGATCGTCATTCCAAATTATTTAGACACCGGTGTTTCAGATTTTCATATTATTTTTCTTTCCCTGCCATAATTATTAAATCATCTGCAAATGCTGCTTCTGATACATTTACTCTTATTAAATGTCTATGTACCCCATGTAGTTTTGCCATTTTGGTAGATTTAGTGCCCCTCTTAGCCTTAATCCTTCTTGTATTGAAAATGGTTCTGATGTTCTATTTTTGAATATTACACAATTTCTGTTATTTTTGTAGATGTTTTTAATTATGTCTATTATTTTGTAGTTGACTTCTCTTCTTTCCAGTATTTTCCATAATTTCTGCCTTGGAACTTTATCAAAAGCTTCTCCATATCTATAAATCATATATATATATATATATACCTCTTTTTCTTGTTGTGACCTCTTCTAAATCCACTTTGTGATTCTATCAGTGGTCGTAACTTACTGTCTATAATTTTCTCTTAGACTATCATAGCTGTTCTAAGTAGATCTATTACTTGATAGTTATTACAGTCTTGTCCATTTTCTTTTTATATATTGAAACTAATAAAGCTGTTTTCCAATCTTCCATTCCTTCCATTCTTCACTCCATGCAGTGTTGTATATTTTTAATAATATTTTGGTTCCTGTTTCCGCTAGATTCTTGAACATCTCTGCTGTTAATTTATCAATTCCTGGAAATTTTCCTTTTTATAATTCACCTATTATATTATTTCCTGTAATTCTTTTATAGTTACAAGGTCTTCATGGTCAATTATTGCATCATTTTTGTGTGTGTTCATCTTGACCTTTTGTCTGATCCTAGTAAATCCCCAAAATACTCTTTCCATCTATCAATTACTTCGCTTTAATTTCTCTGTATATCTGAGAAAAGGCAACAGTAAAACTTTCACTAGTAACAAAACTAAATTTGACCCCACGAAACGAACATTTTGGAGCAATTTACGTCTTTTGATGGGTGCGTTTATGGAGTCAAGGCATCGTAAGAATGCGCGAATGTAATCTGATCGAATTAGTTGATAATCTCATCATAGATTTCACGCTCATGATAACCGAGGATTTTAAATACCTTGTGTCATCAGACGGTACTAGAATTGAAAGTGCTAATACAAACGAGAACCGTCAAGGAACGACTAACGATAACGTTCAGATTTTCATTCTTCATTACAAAATATTATCCTTGAATTGAAATAATGAAATTGCCCGTTTTACATAAAGAGTGTTGTTGGGTTATTTCCCAGGTATAGATAATGGGAATAATAGGGTCATTTGCAGATCATTTCCTTGCTCTTCAGGTTTTTTAACAGTCCTTCTGGTAGTCTGCTGACTAGTGGTTAGGGTTAGAATACTACCCGTAAAATATTTAGTAACAGATAAACATAGTTGCGAAAAAAATGTAAAATACAAAGTATTACCTAACAAGCGGGGAAATGAGTCGTTTTTTTTTAAATTTTTTCTAAAGGTGTTTCGGAGTATGGAAAATAAAATACTAAGTAGCATGCAACATTCACCACAACGGAAATTAGTAGACTAGCTAGACTATTTTATGATATAAAAGCAACATTTTTTTCTTAACCATGCATTAATGATTATTAAAATATCATACTAAATGTTTATGTTATTTATGTGAATATGCTAAAACAATATGTTTAAGTACACATAGGTAATATGTATATTTTCTTTAAAAGCAAAATTGAATTTATTATTGCCGACCACAAACAAAAAGAAAAATTAATTCGGTTATTTTAAATCTGTTAAGATTGATTTACACCTACTGTTTCGTCACTGTTCCATTTTAAGTTGATTAAAATTCTTGCTAGATTCCTCATCTACGAGATCGATAGCTCCTTTGTAGCCATTAACTCAAAATATATTTAAATTCATTTATTTTACGTAAGTATAAAATATGCAATTAAACGAAAGCGCTTCGAACTTGTCTCAGCATGTCTGCGGGAAAATATGTTTACGTCGATTAGAACAGTTTGGTAACGATATAGTAAATATAACGGAGACGATAAAATACGGAGACATAATAATGGGAATCCACATATCTTTTAAATGTATTCGTATTCAATATCAAATAATTCGATGGATGATTTCTATTATATAACATAAAACATAAACCATTTTTAACCTTAAGTTAATAAAAAAATGTTACAAAAGCATGCAATCGGAGGGGTGCGACGGCCTAAAAATAAAAGACACGACACACACCCACCTCGGGGATAAATATTGCAGTAAACTGGTCAGCAATCTTGCTTGTATTTCCACCAACCTGGTTCCATTCTTGCACATTCCCATGGCCAATGGAATTCGTCTCAGAAATTTTAGTTTCATCACAACACGATGATTCTGATGAAGTTCTTATCCTTGTTGGTCGGATTAGGCGTAAAGAAGTTGTCGACGTCTGTTGTGAATCTATCGCCTCTTGACTTGCAGCTGCTAACCATGCTAAGCTATTCAGTAGCTCTGGAAGATTTGTAGATGATGCTTCAGGTGAAGAGGATGACGTTGAAGGTGACCCTTCTGTTACCCGAGATCGATTCGAACTATTTGTCCGAACTGAAAAGAATAAAAAACGACATACAGTCAACAGTTATGGAAGAGCACTATTTCTTCCTAAAAAAAGTAAATCGTAACTAGATACCTACTCCGAACTATCGAGATTTTATTTCTAGTAAGTCGTCCTATGTACCTATAAAGTTTGTTTTATGTAGCTTAATTTTTTTAACTGACATTTTTCACTTGTGTATTTTAGTCAGAGAGTAGGTAGGTACATACATTTTAATAATTTAAATTTTTCATTTTTATGCAATATTGTTGTCTTAATGGTTTGTGTTTTCTCCGTTTTTATGTTTTCATTCATATTGATTTTTTCAATGTTAATTTAACAGTGGATTTGGCCAAGATAAAATCAACCAACTTAAGGTAAAGAGACAAATTGCAACAGTCATAAAATATTAGTGAAAACTATAGCAATTTAAATAATAAAAAACTATCCAAAATTTCTGTCGTTTTTATGAGCATAAAAAAAGAAACTACCCATTTGTTTCAATTTTTTTTAGTTTTTACTAAATTTTTACTTATTACACTCGACGTTATTATATAGGTATTTATTTCAATATCAGACACAATCCGAGACACAATCAAACAATATATTTAAATTCATAACAAATACTAGAGAAATTCTCTGATTTTGTCACAACTGTTAGTGGCAACATTATTCGGTAAAAAACATAAAATTATGTTTTTCCACTTATCAATCATTCTAATCTAAGTAATGGCTTTTAGCCTAATCTACATTATAGGTTTCTTTTGTGAAATTTCAGCTAATTTTTCAATATATAAATTTTTTAACTGCATTAATTAAAATATTTACATATTGTATCAAAGAAATCTGAGAAGAAATCTGCACAATAAGAATATCTCAAACATACAAAATTTAGCAAAAATTTTAAAACACTAAAACCTAAATTTAATAATTTTCAAATTTTGCAAAGTTCAACAAGTATTGCAATTTTTAATCTCTATTAATTTTAAAATAATCAGTATTATTATTATCTATATATCTATACAATATATAAAACAACAAAATAGTAGTTATTTTATCAATACAAAATTGGTAATAATAGTCTTATCATTACAACCTCGTTCGTACCTAATCCTACTTTCCCAACAAAATTTTTCAAACAGTATTGGAAGGCATTTTGAATAGCATCTCAACAATATATTATTTACTTAATGAATTTTGTACTTTTTTGAATATTAGATACCTAAATATATTTTATAAAAATTCAAATCAATGTTTTTTTTAAATAGGTGGGTAATTTATCAAACATCTATTAGATAGGAAATATAGTTAATACCTGTATTTACGAAAACATTTTTAAAATTCGAAGAGTACCTAATTACAACTGTTATTATTAAAATAAAACCCACGTTGAATATATAAAGTCGTGTTTCAAGGAAATTCCTCTAAAGCAATTGTCTACAAATGAGTGACTACCTACTAAAATCTACCTGATCAGTCAGTGACCTCTCAGATGATGTCATTTTTTATCTTTTTAGGTAACCTATCTAGCAGATATTTTCAAACCATGAAAATTAACGATAATAAAAAAAACAAGGGCATTTTAAAATTAAATTTAAAAAAACAGAAAATTTAAATGCTGGCAGATAATGTATATTTTTGAAATTTAAAATTTTTATTTCTTTTAATCTTAGTTAGGTATACCTTATATCTAGGTAGGTATCTAGCTATTTTTGGAACTAATCTTTAGACTTTGCAAACACCTTAAAAGTTCAATAGGTACTCGGTGGTTGTGTTACAAAAAAAAAACGCCAAGTTCAAGTTATTCCAAAACAAAATTTCAACCATAAAAATATCGTTTCTACGAAAGTGGTACCTATACCTAACTTGAAGTTTATTTATTTATACCGACCCGACTAACGTGTTAAATATTTTCACTCATTTTACTGGCGCCAATCAATGCGAGGATTGTCTTGGCTGTTTGATCACAAAAATAAGTCTCGGTGTAAGTAGGTAAGGGATTGTAAAATGTTATTTCTATAAAAAAGGTTAAGATATGAAATTAACATGAGATTGCCCGTTTTATAGCTTCATGCATTAATTTTCGCCTGAGGCACTTAAATCGTACGATATGTTGCAGTAAACACAGCTGTTTGATTTGCTACTACGTATTGATTACACATACACGTTGCAGTTTACAAGGCCACTCGTAAAAGGTTCATTTCACAACATGTATTTACCTCAAAACATAATCACTTCTTAAGACTAAGTCACTGATTTCTTTACGATATTTCGAAATTTTCTGTACCTATTACCCACCTGGGACTATTAAAAATATACGTACAGGTATCTGAGTTATTAAAAATTAGAGTAGGTAGGTACTAATGTACAATTATTGCATCAATAAAATAACTACAATTCGCCATGTATTGTGTTCTGTTTCACTAACATACAATAATTTTACTGGCACGAAAATTCTAATTTTTTAGAGAATATTTGCAATCATACTTTACAGGCCATGAAGAATATCCATAAAGTACGAATAAAGGGAGGTACTTTTAAATGAGTAACTTTTACTTGAAAAAATAAAAAAAATTAAAGATGAATCTTCCAATTTTTTTCTCTACAAGTAGGTAATCCTACCTCTTTTATTTAAAGAGTAACAAATACAATTTTTTCAACATATTAAATTTTTTTAATAAATCGAGTCGTTTTATGATTGGAATATTTACCTATTTAAAATACATTAACTGAGTTTAAAATAAAATTTGCGGCATCTTAGAATCGACAAGATGCAACAGGTTCTAAATATTGGTAACCTAAATTAATTTTTATTTATTTCGCGATTTTTATTAAATAAATCCACTTACCTCGAGTAGTGCTACTATGAGATGAAAGTCTGGATTGAGTATTTGTCGTCCTAGACCTTCTAAGGGCTGCTTGAAGTTTAGTCAACAAATATTGAAGTTGAGTAATAATAACTTCCACTTCATTATGATCTTCCGGCAAATTAAAAGGAATTGCCATGGTTATAGAAGAACTACAAGTTCAACAAATTCACAAAAAAAAATCTAACACCAATCACTTCAATAAACTCGCGAAATACGAGAACTCAGCTCAAACACGTCCACGCTACTCAACGACTCGATAATGTTTGACAATATGCGATGTGCATACTATGGATCTAAGCGACTAACGTTAGCTTCAGCTTTAACCCGCTTCATGCACTTTCCTGAACCCCGCAAACACCAAACAGACGAATATAACCGCTAACGCAGGGGATACAGAACATAAACATGCTTACAAGTGGTCGACCAATAGGCGCGAACGAAAGGCGTGTCCACCAAAAACAGAGCAAAATATTGGATTGGATATTTAGAAATATTATACCTTTGTTATTAGCTTAGAACACAGATTGAAGTGTATGACATTAGGTCGGTTACGCTGGTAGTTACCGCTGTGACATAAATGTTTCCGATGTCATCGTTTTCATAATAATACACTCTCGGGAGAAGTCTGGTTGAATAAATACTACCTGAAATTGGCACCACATTTATTTGCTTATCTGTCTGTAACTTTCTGATATTTTGTTAAATGAATATGGAACCAGTTTTAAATACCCGTCTGGTTTTTTATACTGGAAATTATATTGCCCAATTCCTGTTCTTTTAAAATACCTATTTATAGTTTGTCGACGTGGAGTTTTATCATTGAGACAATCGACTATTTTTTGAGGCATGTACCCATTTTTCGTCCGCTGTGCAAAATATAAGTTTCATCTATCACTGCCCATTCTTGATTATTGTGAACACTAATATTGACACCAAGGTCTTATTCACACATAAAATCTAGCGGTTTTCGTAAATAATTAATTTGACAACAGCAAATGACAGTTATAGCAACAGTCATTCTTGCATCGTGCCGTATTAATATAAGTGACCACAGCGGACGAAAAGTGTTGGGGACGAAAAGTACTTGACGCCAAAAATAGACAATTTTTAAACCAGAAATTAATTGTGCGTAAAATGCAATTTTTGTAAAGGTATTTCATGAATATTTCTACTTAAAAATATTGTTGTTTAATGGACCATATAGTTTCGAAGTTAATTAAAATCATTTTAATTAATTTAAATGCTGCTAATCATAGTTTTTTATTTTAAACTTAATTGGGACGAGCTTTCTGTTGTGCAGTATTAAAAATATGTTTTTTCATATATAAGGCCGGTATTATTGCTTTGAATATATGTGGGTAAATAGGTCTACGTAGAAAAATATTATATATTATAAGATAAATATTAGGTAAATAGGTAGTAAGTATTTGTAAAAAGTCCTTTTTTTTAAATATCGCAATACATTGTCATGGTATCGACCCTACACACTCAAAGAAACTAATTTTAATGTTGGATGTTTTATTGGTATTATGTTGGAATACATAAAAATATGTCTGGAAAACAACGCATATTTATAATATTAATAATTGTGTACATTGAATAACATTTTAATTTTATAATACTAATATTACTTGGTTAAATATAAAATAAAATAAAATATATTGATGGTAATGATTTTAACGAATGTTCAAAATTTAGATACAGTTGGTGAATTTTTCTCAAAAATTTTACTTGAACCCCCATTTAGAAATAGGTATACGTTTAATTAGAAATCATCATCAAAATTAATAAATGTTGAATTGAAGTATCTATAATTTGAAAAGGATAGGAGAGATTTTGACATTCGTTTTTTCTTCATTGACAAATAGTGCGGAAAAATAAAAAACGGTAAAAACTGATTGAAAAGTGATTAGAATTAGTACCTATAAATTAGTACCTATAATTTAAATAGGTAGTTAGTTTATTTTCAGTGAAAAATTTTGGAGACTCAACAAAATTTGCTATAATCTCTCAGTTTGAGAAAAAATGTAAAGAAGATTTCCGAAAAAAGTCTAAATTTTTTTAAATTCTTTCATTTGAGAAGATGAGTGTTCGATTTAATTTTGCCACGTTTTAGTTGAAACTTAGTTGGCTCTAGAAATAAACACAAGTACCTACCTATAGGGAAGACAAGACAAGTGCCAATAAAAATATATGCAGATATATTTGAAGAAATTGGTGCATTAATTACTTTTTTGTGTTCGAATAATGGGTACCTATTTCTTTTAAAATAATTAGTGATATAAACCTGATACATTCAAATTCTCACTAGAAATATTGACAACTAAGTATATTAAAATAGTAAAATATAAAGCAATATTTCAATTATTTATTATTAAAATATATCTATATTACGGATACCATATTTACCAGTTTCTAAATAGGATTATTATATCATATTAGAACTATTTAATTTTATTCACTATCAATTTTTATAGCTTAACTATATAACATTTATATAAAAGATAAAATAACAGCAATATATTTTAAAGTTAATAAAATTTATTATACAAAAATTTGTGGGTATATGATAATATACAGGATGTTAAACAAGTGAAAGGTCGAAACTTTGTAATGCGTTGGTAATTAGTATCGGATTCAGAGCCGATTCATTTAGCAGGTAAGAAAGTTTTTCAATTTAAAATTAACTCTTAGATATTTAAAAATGGGTACGAAAATGATTTAAATGCTTCTCTTATTTAAAAGCTTCTTTAGGAAACTCCTTAGAAGATTCCTAATACTTCATCTGAGAGATGTCATGTCATGAATTAGGAATAATTATATATCATGTATACCTACCACCCGTGACTGTAAAATGAAACTAAATTTAGGACGATATTCGAGTATTAGAACATTTTGTTGGTGTTTCTATAGTTATAGATTTTGGAAAAGTGCACATAAGTCTTGTATTATAGTAAATAAATATATCAAAACTAGCCTAGAGTACCAAATGTACTATGAATACCATAAATAAAATGTCGATTTTAATTGTTAATTATTAATAATAGTATATTATTAAACGAGCAATTTATGATAGCCATAATTCACGATGGGTGACGTTTGCGTCACGAGCCGCAGGCGAGGGGCGCAAGTCACCCAAGTGAATTATGGCCATAAATTGCGAGTAGAATACTATACTTTGTCCACGACACTTAATTTATTTATTAATAAATAAAAGTCAGTACACTGAAAGAACAGTTTGGTTACAATCACTAAGACTAATTAACTATCACCAAATCCGTTATTGAAATATGGCTTATTAAACGTTTGTTAGTAAAAAACAAATTATTTATTTTCACTCTATAAATAAAGAATTATTTACTATTACATGAGAATATTTTCTTATAATAATTAGTTATTAACAATAAATGTATATTTTGTATTTATGAAAAAATGATTAATCACTAAGAATATATGTCTTTCCACCACACCGTATGTTATTTATTATTACTAAGACATTGTATATAGTTATTACATATTCTGCCACTGTTATTCCAGATTCAATTAGTATACCCATATATTTATTCACAATGAAAACATGACAAAAGCCCCTTTATTGATAATAAACAAATATTTTTTATATTTTCTTATCAATATTTTTTATAGATTGATGTCCAAATACTTATTTCGGCAACTAGACTGCTATCTTCAGTAGACCCGAAAAGTTATCATGATATTAGCAGTTAGTGAAACCATATCAGCTTTTGGTGATTTCTGCTAATACATTGATTACTTTTAGAGAATCTTACTGGAGATGGCAACTCAGTGTAGTTGATGAAATAAGTGTTAAGACATTTTTGAAAATGTCTCTGTTCTTTTTAGTGTTTATAGCTATACCTATTATTTGTTTTCTACACAATTACAGTTTTTTCAAATATATAAATGATAAATTGTTGTGCTTTTCTTCAAAATGACTTATATCTAGATGCTGATAAATGAAACAACAAAACTTTTAATAAAGCGATTTATTCAATTTTTTTCCATTATAATTTTAACAAAAAATACAATATAATTATATAAAAGAAACTGTGTTTCAAGAAATATCACTCCATCGTATAAGAAATATTGATCATTCATGGAAAAAGAGGAGTCGGAATTATTTCCTTATTTCTAAAGAATAGTATTTACAATTAGGTACAATTAAATACGACATATACTATAGGTATTTTCACTGTCTATGTACTTACGTTCGAAATTTGCAAATATCAGCATTGGTTCAAGTCGACACATACACCGCCGTCCGCCATTATTTTGGTACAATCACATGTACTCTGTGGTACAATATCCAAATACAAATAGAATCACCAGTTCAGGCACATACTCATTAAACACTAAACTATTTACCCACCCCTACGCTGCCACACTATTGCTAATATCCAAATAATATGATTAAACATACAAATCTCCACACTACTGAAACGGAGGAAAAGATTATTATTTACGACGATACACAGCAAATCTAAAAGGGATTAGGGAGGAAGCTCCATCACATGTGCAGACTAAGGTAACGCGCATGACAGTTTGTTGATTTATAAAAAACAAGATTAACTATTAAACAATATTTGCTCATATGTATAATGTAGGTTTATAACAAACAAATGAATTTATCGAATGTTATAATGATACAAAAAGATTTATTAACAGACACTGTACCATTTATAATAATAATCAAAGCAAGTTATAATTACTTATTAAACTTAGTAATTATCATCGCGAAGTTGGCGTATTAGATGATTTGTTTACTATTAAAACATTTTATTCAAAATTAACAATCATAGCAGAAACAAATCCTCCATTATTTATTAATGAAACAAATCATCGGTAATTATTATAATAAATAAGCTTTTTCATTTATAAATATCAATACGTAATTATGAACAAATTTGATATTAACAAACATTCGATAATTATTACTGAGATTTTTCTTTCGGTGTAGCGATTTGGCATATTACTAACCTCAAAATGTTGTGGCAGCTACTTCAAATAATTTGACATATATAGAGATGGGCGATACTGTAGAAAGTATCAATACAACGTACCGTTATAAATATATTGTTTTGAAATACTTAATATTAGAAAATATCGTTATGAAAAGTATCAATACTAAAAATTACAATATTTTATAGATACGATATATGTCAGAAACAAATTTCCTGAACAAAATACACAGATTTAATAGTTTATTTCATATTGTACCCCCATCTCTAGTCGGGAATTATGAACCATAATACACCACAGTGTATTATGAACCATAATTCACGACAGTTGATATATAGGTACCATATACCTACCTTTAGTTAGGAGGTAAAATATTGACTTATTATTAGGTGGTCGTGGACAAAAAATATTAACAATTGTTTACTCGTGAAAAAATGTTTCATCAACTTTAATTTGAGTAAGATATCCTAACTTAATTATATTTTCACAAGTGCCTTCATGGTCGAAACGATAAGGGGTGTGCTCGGGGGTGTGAATGTAGATGTGAGATTTAATGAATAAATTAATATTTAATAATCTACACCATACGCAAAGCACATATTTTTCAGTTGGTTTAACTTTTTAACCCAGTCTTGACCCAGGCGTGCAAACCAGGATTGGTCCAAACTTGCAAGTCAGTATTGGGCCAGCACTTTTAGCCAGTCTTGGCCCAGTTCTGCAAACCAGTCTTGGGCCTATCTAGGTAATCAAGAATGTCTCCACCAAGCGTGGGATATTTTTACCACTAAGGCTGGGCCAATACTAGCTTACAAGCAAAGGCCAAAGTTGTACCTACCCGTCGCAAATTCCTGTATGTTATATCATTCTGCATTTTTAGTTATTTTGGATCTAAAAGATCTATTGGGTGTCCTTACTTTTATTTAGTTCCTGAGTAAAGTCCTCGGAGATTAGTATAGCTCCATTAGTCCTATTTACCTGAGAAATCTTAGGATATATGCAGGCTTTAACTTTGTCTTTCTTGTGAATTATATCTGAGTGGGATTACAGTGTGCGAAATAGATATTGATAAATAAATAATTTTTTTTACTTTGTCGCTCGCTGACCAGCAATCCTATGATTTTTGTTTTGTTTTACAACTGAATCGTATGAACTATATCATGAGATCAATAATGAAGAAGATAGGAATAGATATTTCGAAATAAATGAGGTCAAAATTTTTTCAGACAAAAAAATGTATACCATTGACCAGAAAACGGTTATGGAATATCGCAATTATGCGTTTTGAAATGTTTTATATTGATATAGAATGCCGTTTAACGAGTTTTCTAAATAGGAAGGTTAAAAATTTATCATAATATTTTTAAACAGTGCCACAATTTTAAATATGCCTGGAAACTATTATCCAAAAATATGCTTCAATAATAGCAACAACACTTGGCAAACTGAATACCATTACCTACTATTAAAACAGGAAAGAGGAGAAATGTGTGGCTTATTTGGCAGTTGGAAGATTCCTCTTCATTGGAGAGATCCTCATTCCTCAATCGTCACCATTGGCTAATCATAAACGAAAACCATAAAAAATATTTGTGTCTTAATTTGCTGTTCAAATTATGGTCTCTTAAGCTAACTTAGAATGGCGAGCCATTATGTCATGAAATTTACTTTTAAAGGAATATGTTAGGTATAATATCGATCGACAAAAAGCTTGTACAATATGTAACAGGAAAGATCTAGAGACCATACACCATATATTATTTGACTGTACCATATAGGTACACTATGAAAGGAAAGAATACGGTTCAGAAACTAAATGATATAGATCCCAGTGCTGCTAAAATTATATGTTCAATTAATATTCTTATAAAGGTCCTTTGTTCCCTGTGAATAAGCAAGCTGAATTTTTATCGTATTATCCAAATTACATCTAATATAGGTGTAGTACTTCTTTTTGTATATAAAGTATTATATTTTTCTATAAACATAATAAACAATAAAGATTAAATTGAATTGAACCAGCTTTTTTTATTTTCATCAACAATTACCAGTCAATACAAAACAACATTTTTTCAACTGACCCAACTTCAAATTACAAATGATCCTTCCTCTATTTTTAAACCGATTTTCAATCAATGCGCTTTAAATAATATAAGGTGTACCGTATCTACATCTAAATTTAAATAATACTTTCTCTCACAAATCATCCGTCTGTGAGACCAACAACCTAATTTCTTAAATTAATAATGATTATAAAACTATTAAACAGTTACTATTAGTAATGGTATCTCTCTGCCACAGGTAACAGGTAAGTGTACTTTATTTGGTCGTGGTGGTGAGGGAAATAAAACGAGAGAATAGTGAATCATAAAAGATGATGATTCACACTCAGGTTTTGTGAAACATATTATATTTACTTATCGGTTTAGCTTTCTTTCTTATCTTGGTTTGTTTAGAAGTGTAGCATAATAAAGGCAGAATTTGGGACAAGGCACCTGGCGTGCACATTTTTAAAGTAAAACGTTTATTACATCGCCCCCTTTTTCATCCATATATCACATGTTGCTAGATTGTACTATATTGTATTTTTCATAGGTCCTTGACAAGAGTGCAAGAAAAAATTTGAATTATTCTGAGCGTTTAAAGTGGGTAAAAATCGAGTTTAAAGGCTGCGTTATAGATGAATCACCCTATATTTTATTACCATATTGTATTGACATCGGCTCTTGAGGAGAGTGCGAAATTTCAAATTAATCTGAGCAAGTGGGTAAAAATCAAGTTTGAAGGCTGCTTTTTTTTTAAAAAAGAAGCCGTCCCTTCGCCGACACCACCTCAGCCTCCTGGGGTTATTGTGAATATTCCTAGTGTTCTGACTACAGCCTATTCAGCCAATCCGTTCCCTGTATTAGCTCATACAGGTTCTTTGCTGATTGGTTGTAGAAATCTTCTGGAGTCATTTGGGGTCTACCATACAGTTTCTGCCTCCTGTAGTCCAGCGTCTCACAGTTGCATAATATATGCAGAGCTGTTTCGGTATCCTTTTTGCATCTTCTGCATGTAAGGTCTCCGTAAGTAGCCCCGTTATGGAGCGTAGTTTTTCCTGCTCATTGAGAGCAGTTCTTTCGCTACTTTTTCTGATGGTTCTTTTATGAATTTCTTTCCATGTATTTGCCTGGGCGTATTCTTCCAGTGTTTATTGTGTTGTTATTTCACCCACCCTTTTAACCATGACCTAGCTAAGCATATGGGGATGCTCACAGCTGGTTCGGGTCCGTTCATCAGAGTTGATGATCCTGCTCTTGCGAGTTCGTCAGCTTTTTCATTGCCAGCGATTCCTTTGTGACCTGGGACTCACTCCAGTGTTACACTGTTCCGAGTCGCCAGTCTTCTAAGCTCTTCGCCGCATTCCCATACTAGCCGAGATGTTACCCTAGCTAGAGCTCTGAAGTGCTTTAAGGGCAGCTTGACCTTCACTGTGATCCTGATCTGCCTGTTGTTGTAGGCTCTCATGTTATTTGCCCTTAAACATGCAAGTATTGCATAGACCTCTGCTTGAAATACCGAGGCGTATTTTCCAAGCGAGACGATTCCTTTATATTTGCTCGACTTGCTGTATATGCCCGCACCGGTGTCGAGCTCATTTTTTGATCCGTCTGTGTACCAGATCAGTTCATTCGTTCTTACGAGTGGTGGTGCGTTCTCTTCCTCAAGCTCCTTTCGATCTTTGATGAGAATCTCGAAGTTCTTGCGAAAGATATATCTGGTGGTCATGTGGTCTGTTGGCATTTTAAGGTTGCCTTACAAACAACAAACAAACATACAGTGTGAAGCGAATATCATTGTCTATAAAAAGAAAAAAACCTATGAAAAATGGCGCTGAAACGCAATCCTTAATAAAAATGAGAGAAGGTTATAGCTATATTTGTAGGAGGGAAATTTGGTAAAACCTTAAGTCGTGTATTTTCAAAAACACAAATATTTTTCCAATACAAATACCAGAAAACGATAAAATACCTTTTTAATTAACAATCTGTTTATTGTACCGTCTGCATCGTTTCAGTAAAAGCGTTCCTATTCATTTTCTAAAAACATGTCCCCTGCTAAAATAATGTTAGTTTCACCTTTGTTATCAGTGAACAAATAAAAGTGCAAATTATTTATAACATGTTGTAACACGACAGACACAGTGGTGCCATTGACTGATTATTACGCATCACAGTCTCTAGTTATCTCTTCGACTATTATTTTATTTATAAATAAACAACAAGCAATATGAAATACGATTCGACAATATGCTAGAATAAAAATATTATGTAGGAACATTATGATTATCATGTAAAGTGATATAATTTAATATACGTTTCGTTTATTTATTTCTTGTGTATTTTCCTTGAAAGCACGAGTTTAGATAATATTATACCTAAGTAATCAATAGCTTCTATTTGTTATCAACTCTACTGTTGCTTTCTAATCATGTATGGACTTTCTAGCGATGGCATCGGAATACCTAGAAAAAGCCTATAACAATTTTGTCACCGTACTGTCGTTTGCAGCACACAAAACGAGAGGAGCTAAACTATTGTACAAGATCTATTAGACTAAGACAGTCAAGTATAGTTTTGGAAGTCTACGACCAAGTGCGATCAAAATAATTCATAAGCCACAGTAAGTTTGACTGCCGCCTGACGGAGTACCTCAAAATGCTCAACCCAGTGCAGCAAAGAGAATGTAGATTCTGCATAGCATTAGACAGTACCTAGGAAACTACTATATAGAAAAGTGAGTGTTGCTTCGCTATATTTGTGTATTTCTTCCGCAACTCGGCAACCCTGTAAAGAAAGAAGACCCGAGACGAGTGCCGACTGCCGCCAAGTGAAGAGAGAATCATAGAGACTTTCTTACGCTTCACTTCGTTCATAACGATTATAATGTTTTTCTTTGTTTTATACATACTAAACTACTAAGTAAATATTCAGTTTCTAATTAGTTAATTCATTGTGTCTATTATAACTAAAATAAATGGTCCTTAAGTGGAAAGAAACATAAAATTGGTCCTTGGTCGCTGGATAAATAGTGCAATAGAAACAATGGTTATGGTTTGGCTGCTAAGACCGGTAAGATGCGCATTCCTTTGATTCATCTTCCTATTCTATTTAAGCAAGATTCTTTGGAAAACATTATTTGTAGTATTCATGCTCGCATACTTTATTCTTTTTTGCAAAAGTACATTCATTAGTAGTTGAAAAACATTTATAGGTTACATTAACGGTTGAAAATCTTGTCGCTAAAGCTACGCTCACACTTTTTCGTATTTGGTGTTTGATTTGACTTAAAAAATGGCAGATGAAAAACTAACAACTCTTAAACTAACTAGAAAATCTATTAAAAGCTCTCTTACTAGATTTAAAACATACTTTGAAGGTCAAATTAATCAAGCTCAACCCGATATAGACACCTTGGAATCACGTCTTGCTCACACCTTAACATTACTAGAAGAATCCGAGAATAATCAATTAGAAATAGATTCTTTAAACTATAACGATCAGGATAGTACCATAGACAATGACAGTAGAAATGTTTTTGAAACAAGCTATTTTGAGGTAACAAGCAAAGCAAAAAGATTTTTAGCTGATCAAAAAGCTCAAAATATTGCAAGTAATAGCTCTATACTTTTTGGTAATAATTCAGATTCTATTCAAAATCATAGTAACACCTTTAATCATATTAAGCTACCTGGCATAAAGCTTCCGACATTTGAAGGTTCTTACAAAACTTGGGTTTTCTTCCGTGAAACCTTTATGTCAGTTATCGATAATCACCCATTCATGCCAAAGTCACAAAAATTAAACTATTTAAGATTATCTTTGAAAGGTGAACCCTTTAACCTGATTGAATCTTTAGAAATTTGTGACGCAAATTACGATATAGCATGGGCTTGTTTAACAGATAAATATGAAAACACTGAAAAACTTATTAACAATCAGGTTAAGGAGTTGTTTAATCTTCCAGTAATACAAAAGGAAAATCATGCCTCTCTAAGTCGGCTATTTGATAGCACAAATCGATTCCTAAAGGCTTTAAGAGCTCTTCATGAGCCTGTTGATTACTGGGACACCTTGTTAGTTCACTTATTAACAACAAAACTTAGCAATTCGGGTAGGGATGCATGGGAAGCTAAAAAGCCCAAACGTGAGAAACCTAACCTGAAAATATTCTTGAATTTTCTAAATGATCGTTGCGATGTCTTTGAGTCTATGGAAGACAACAAATCCATACAAAATCAACAAACTTTATCAAATAGTAATTATTCTTTCCCTAGAAAAAATAATTTCGTAAAATCTCTAACAACTCTTACAACCGACAATTCCAATAATTCGAGCAATGCTAATCATTATACTCCAAAATGTGTGATATGCGAAAAGAGCCACACGGTATATAATTGCAGTTCATTTTTACAATTAGACGTTAATGAAAGATATAACGAAACAAAACGTCTTAAACTGTTTACGAAAAAATCATTCTATAAAGGATTGTAATGCAAGCAAATGTAGGAAGTGCGGACGGGCACATAATACTCTTTTACATTTTAATGATAATAGTGTGAACGCGGCTTCACCGATTGCAAATTCGAACGCTAGCGCAAGCTCAAGTAGGATAGTTAGTACCGAAAACGTTTCGCCGAAACACGATTTAAGCGGCGTTGCCGGTTTGCAATCAAAATCGCATTGTTCTTTATTCTCAGAAACTTGTATGTTATTATCAACTGCAGTTGTAAATATTTTAGATTATTCAGGAAAAACACACACTTGTAGAGTTCTTTTAGATAGTGGTTCGCAATGTAATCTTATTACGACTAGTTTATGCGATAAACTAAGCCTAGAACAAACAAAAATTCAAGCTTCAATAACAGGTATCAACGAATCAAATTCTAAAATTCGCTCAAGAACTAAGGCCACTCTTCAGTCGCGTTTGAATCCCTTTTCTGTTAATTTAGATTGCCTAGTTCTAGATACCGGAGCGGTGCCATGTAAAACTTTCGACAAAAATAATTTGAATATACCAACTAATCTTATTTTAGCGGACCCTGGTTTCGACGTAACCTCTCCAATCGATTTGTTAATTGGAGTGGAAACATTTTGGGAGTTGTTGTGCGTTGGTCAGCATAAACTTGGTCTCAATGGCCCATATTTACAAAAGACACATTTCGGTTGGGTAGTATCCGGTCCCTTGGCGCTTCGCGATTCAATCAACTCTAATACTTTATGTTACTTTAGAGAGAAAAATGAACAAAAACGATACTTTAAGGGATCAATATTCATCATTCATAAGTGAATATATAGAGCTCGGGCACATGATCAAATTACCGAACGATGAGGATTCTAGTGGCTTCTATTTACCACATCATCCTGTCTTTAAGGCAACTAGTACGACCACGAAAATCCGCGTAGTCTTTGACGGCTCGGCTAAATCCACGTCTGGTTCGTCCATCAACGATCTTATGATGGTGGGACCAACCATTCAAAACGATCTCTTCTCTATTGTCATTAGGTTTCGAAAGCACCCAATCGTAATATCTGCCGACGTGGCTAAAATGTACAGGCAGATTCTGATCAAAGATGATCAACGTCAATTTCAGAAGATAATTTGGCGATTTAATCCCACGGATACTTTGTCCGCATACCAATTAAACACAGTAACCTATGGCCTGGCTTCCAGCGCATTTTTAGCAACAAGATGTCTTCATCAGATAGGCGATGATATCAAAGAGTCCAATCCTACGCTTAGTTCCATTGTACAAAACGACTTTTATGTTGACGACCTTCTGTCTGGTGGAGATTCTCTGGAAAATGTTCTGGAAATCAAAAATGATCTTGTTAAACTCTTTGAATCCTATGGTTTACACTTGCGTAAATGGAATTCCAATTGCCACGGCATATTCTCCAAATCCGATTCCACCAATTGTATCGAAATAGGCGATTCTGAAAATAATAGAGCCTTGGGATTAAACTGGAATCCTATTGTTGACACCCTCACTTATTCTATGCCACAATTGCCTATCAACAATAAAATAACAAAAAGATCAATACTCAGTTCCATTTCACAGCTTTTCGACACATTGGGATTATTATTTCCAGTCATTATAGTTGCTAAAATAATAATCCAAGAGTTGTGGCAATTGCGCGCAGCTTGGGATGAATCCGTTCCACTCTCTATGCAAACAAAATGGTTTAACTTCCAAAATGACTTGAAACAAATTCCTGAATTAAAAATACCAAGACACGTTCTCTGCGAAAAACCATCGTTCATTGAACTTTGTGGCTTTGCTGATGCTTCACAAGCAGCATATGGTTGCTGTATCTATCTCATATCCTTAGACTCCTCTGGAAATTACTACTCTCGTTTGCTCTGTGCCAAGAGTCGAGTTGCTCCTCTAAAGGTTATAAGTATACCACGCCTAGAGTTGTGCGCGGCACTTTTGTTGGCAGAGCTCATGTCCAAGGTCAAATCATCTCTCCATCTAAAACTAAATAAGATAACTTACTACTCCGACTCCACCATCACGCTCTCTTGGATACATACTTCTCCTCATACTCTCAAGATTTTCGTCGCAAATCGTATATCCCAAATTCAATCGTTGACCAATGCTGCCGATTGGCATCATGTCAGTACTCATGACAACCCTGCTGATCTTTTGACTAGAGGAATTTCCATTTCAAACTTATTAAGCTCTGAGTTGTGGTGGCAAGGTCCGAAGTTTCTTTTATCTCCTATCGAACATCATGACAAAGTATTTACTCCCCCTCCTCTGGCTGACCTACCGGAAACTAAACCTAAAACCTTGGCGTGTACCTTCGTCTGTACCACAAAATTCTTAGAATTGCCCAGATTGAATGACTGCTCTTCCTTTAAACGTCTCCAAAGAATATTTTCCTACGTTTTACGCTTTATACAAAATTGTCGCCCAAATTCCCATAAATCATATGGTCCACTGACACCTAATGAAATGGAATGCTCTTTACATCACTTGACACTCATGGTTCAGAGGGAAGCTTTCCCTTTAGAAATCCAATCTTTAAAGAACAAGGGTATTATTGATTCAAAAAGTTCTTTATTAGGCCTTAACCCATTTATCGATGACTTGGGAATTTTAAGAGTCGGTGGTCGCCTCAGAAACTCTGAATTCGATTATGGTAAAAAACATCCAGCAGTACTCCCTAAAAACCACGTATTTAGTAAACTATATGCTAGATTTAAACATTTTCATTTATTACACGCTGGTCCTACGCTACTGCTGGCAACTATTCGTGAAAACTTTTGGCCCATAGATGGTAGACATCTAACTAAAGGCGTAGTTCATAACTGCATGCTGTGTTTTCGGTTCAACGCAAAAACGGTTAAATACTTGATGGCTGATATGCCAGCCGAGAGATTAGAGATTACAACCTTCAAGGCCATTTTCTGTGTGTGGTACTGATTATGCAGGCCCTTTCTATCTAAAGGATAGAAAAACTCGAAGCTATAAACTTTTTAAAGCCTACATTTGCCTTTTTGTTTGTTTTAGCACAAAGTCTTTACATTTAGAATTGGTCAGTGATCTCACAACTGATTGCTTTTTAGCTTCCTATAGGCGCTTTATGGCCAGAAGGGGCCTTTGTCGCAAAATATTCTCTGATTATGGCACGAATTTCCAAGGTGCCCATAACGAGCTAAAGCGATTTTTTAAACAAAATTCAAACGAAATCCAGGATAGATTAAGTAACGATGGAATAAGGTGGACCTTTATTCCTCCTAACTCTCCCCACTTTGGTGGGCTATGGGAGGCCGGGGTCAAGTCAGTCAAACACCATTTACGCCGGACAATCGGTGATACTCGCTTAACTTTTGAAGAGTTTTCAACTCTATTAGTACAAATAGAAGCTTGCCTAAACTCCCGACCTTTGTGTCCCTTGTCAGATGACCCAAATGATCCTGCTCCTTTGACCCCGCGCATTTCTTAATCGGCAGCCCTTTGATGTCCATACCCGATGCTGATATTACTGATATTGCTGAAAATCGTCTTAACAGATACGAACTCATTCAGAAGAGACTTCAACAGTTTTGGAAGAGGTGGTCCGTGGAATACGTTTCACAGCTCCAGCCCCGCAAGAAATGGAAAACTCCTTCTCCTTCAACCCTAAAGCCTGGAGAGCTTGTCTTGATAAAAGAAGATGGTCTCCCACCGTTGAAGTGGTCCGTCGGTCGTGTGCAGGAGGTTCTAGCTGGAACTGATGGTGTAGTGCGTAGTGCAAAAATAAAGACTTCTACGAATACTCTGCATCGACCAGTCGCAAAACACAGTGTTTTACCTTGTTCTTAAAGGCTCTTAAGCCTTCAAGGCGGGCGGCTATGTTGCTTCGCTATATTTGTGTATTTCTTCCGCAACTCGGCAACCCTGTAAAGAAAGAAGACCCGAGACGAGTGCCGACTGCCGCCAAGTGAAGAGAGAATCATAGAGACTTTCTTACGCTTCACTTCGTTCATAACGATTATAATGTTTTTCTTTGTTTTATACATACTAAACTAGGTACTAAGTAAATATTCAGTTTCTAATTAGTTAATTCATTGTGTCTATTATAACTAAAATAAATGGTCCTTAAGTGGAAAGAAACAGTGAGACTTGCCTAAACTGGAGACAATGTATTTCCTAAAACTCTCCAAGGAATAGATCTAAACTGGCTACAAGTACAGTTGTCAGAACCAAACATGAGCCCCGGAAAATATGCGAACTAAAATAAGGTCATCGCAAGCAGCCAATCAAGAGCCAATGTTAACGATTGTCCATTAGTAATTGTTAAATATAATCGAAATAATATGACCGAGTGATTTCATCAACATACATCATTTTATTCATTCTGTATCAGTGTTGTCAATGCGAGGATGATTATCCGATTTTTAGACAATTTCACTAATTTGGATCCAATAGGTTTTCGAATATTTTGTAGAAGGGATATATAAAATGGCTATTGTTTTTGGGGACTTCCGATATTGACTGGGGTCGAAGACTTTATTTAGATAACCATTGTGTATTTTTGGTAATTTTGACAAATTCTGATAATTTGAATAGTAAGCTCGGGTAATGTTCATTTTTGCATCGGCAACACTATGGACTATAACCAGTTCATATTTTGTTGCTTTCCATAGAAACTTGATCCTTCTTTTTCAATTCAATTTGAAAATATAGACTTTTAGGGCGAACGGTACTTTTAGTTTTGGTCCAATATAAATTTTTTTATTAATATTTAGAGTTACATTTTTAGCAAGTTTGACTTTGTTTACATATCTCTTAACAGTTGACATTTATGGTATCGATATTTGGTTATCGATTCAAAATATCGAATTTTTACTACAAAAATACAACTACAGCGACATGAACACGCCCTCCAGGGCTCACGTTTGCTTCTGCCAACTGTATCTCTGAGGCTTAGCTTTTGAAATTGATGTAAGTGAAATACGAACTTTTCTCATTCACACGAAAGCCAATTGGGAATTTCTCAACTCCTTTCTATAAAATATCGATCTCGATTCAATCAATTTAGACCTCTTACTGAATTAGCAACTACTTAATAAGACATCCTGTATTATTTATTTTATAAAATGAATAATAATCTTAGAATTAACGACTACTTAGTAATTGATTCATTATTACTAAAAATAAATGTAGTTTTCAGCAAAATAGGTTTTCTATATTTCTTAAAATTATTTTCCTTGGCAGGTACTGTTGATAATAAACATCTGGCTGTTATCAGTTATGTTATTGACCCTAATATGGTAAATAGCTGATGATCAGTTATTTTTATCGGAACTGATTATTTAGTGCGCATTTCATCGTTTTATGAATGTTATTTACTTACACCAACACTTTTATTAATATCTTAACAGAGTAATGCTTTTAAATTATTAAGTAACTTTATAAACAAATACCGGTAACGATAATTCTGAAAAGTTTAAACGACAAAGTTATTTTTATTCTCACTTTCCGTTACCTATGTATTTGTAATAATAACTAAACAGTTCAAGGTTGTCATATATATATAGACATTTCATCAAAACAACAAAAAATGTGTGTTTTTAATGGACATCCTTATGAAAACATGTTATGACTGCTATTGTCCCACCCTGTATATGTTGACATTTTAAGCTAATCATGTGTAAGCTTACGATATACTAGAACATATCAATGGTATAGTTCTTTTCACGATCTAAGAAACTGACCTGACCTAAGATGTTATGTTATGTTTGTATTCTATGATGTCTGTTTTTTTCTGATCAATTAAAAATATTCCAACAATCAACATTCCGATTGCATACATTATTAATAATTATACTATCAATTAATAAAAGTAGTAATGTTTTGAATACTTTGGAAAGAAGTAGGATTCGGTTCTCTGAGAAGGACAATCAGATCTTACTAACTGAAATTTTGGTTTTCGCTTAGAACTTCTAGTAAAAGCACATTATCTATGTGACTATCGTAATCAGCATCAAATGCAGAATTTCTTCATTAAACATTTTTATCTTTCAAAGGCTTTTTCGAGCAGAAAATGATTATAGCAAACAAAACTTGTGCTACCGTGTTCGTTGGGTAGCTAAATGTTCGAAAACTATATATTTATCAAAATAGTACTGTTATGTTTATATTAACCGTTACGGGCTCAGGATATGTACGTTTTGGAAAGCTCCCTATTATCTTCAAGAACTCCACTTCAAAAATAGCAGGCCTAATATTTATAATCTGAGTATTTGTCAAAAACTCCAAAAGACTTTTATAGAGTCTAAGATGGACATTTTTTAAAGCCGTCTATAGATAATATTCGTAATATGTATAGTGTTTGTTGGTCAACTTTTGAAAGATGCTCTTTCACAAAGGGATTTTATCTCCTCAGGATAATCAGTCTGTTATGTGTAGCGAGATTCACAAGAAACTTCTCAAGTTTTGTAAAAACTGTGGAGTTATGACTGATAACGTATATGATTTGGAGTAATAGCATTAATTCTATTTTTTAATCAATGGTAATAGTAAATATTCCTTTTGATAAATCTCTCATATATACAGATTGAAAAAAAAACAATATCTGTTGTTTTGAATAAAATATATTAAAGAGCACACAGGTCAGCGACAGAACAAAAACACAGTAGATGGCGACATATATTATATTTATAAAAAGGAGTACATCAGTATTTTTTGCATATAGAGTGAGTTTCAAGTATGGAACGCCTCAATGGTTGCATGAATTCTGTGATATGGCCGATATTATGTTGGTTTTTACATTTTTCTCAGATTTTTCCTTTTTCCAGAATAATATTGAACTCTGTTATTTCAAATGGATCACCCTGTATATATCTTTTGCCTTAGATTGCTATGTCTGCTACAATTACAATAATTGGTCCCATTTTCGTTCAGAGAAACTTAAATGGTCCTGCGAATTTAGATTTATTGGAAAAAACTATTATACGTAATCAGTATTTCTTAAGGATTTCACAAGGCAAATATATACAGCGTGATCCATTCCGAAATAATTAACTCATTATTATTCCGGAAAAAGGAAGGATCTGACAACAATATAAATACCATCATAATATCGACCTTATCAGATCCTTGCACTGCAAAACCTACAAAAATCGTGCTATTCGTTTCCTAAGTAATTCAGGCGTTCCATACTTAAAACTCACTCTTTATCTGTGGCCATCTCCATTATCAATAAATAATAAAATGAAACTATCAATTAACAAGAATATAGGTTGCAATAAATATTTTGAGCAATTGTGGAATTTTTCAGGATTGCATTGACATTATTGTTCACAATAAATCACCAATTTGTGTTGTGTTGGCTGGAATGATTATTGAGGCACATGTCAATTACCAAATGAATACATAAAAGATATAATTTGCGGTTATCTGAGAGACAATATTCCTGTACACCAAGAAAGTATCGTAAATTACACCGCAACCTCAGGTACCCAAGCCGTAAAGTATTTAAAAATCATTACAACAGGTAGGATGAAACAGGTTACGTCTGTTCAAAATCTTATACAGTTGATCTCAAAATTACTAAAACAAATTGAAAGAGTTTGATATATTCATGCAAATTACTAAAAACGGGTGGAAAGGTGCAAAGATTACCTTTAAAAACTACGATATTTTGGTTTGCGAGAGTCTTGTCTCAGACTTGAGTCTCGATCACACATATTGATTAATTATTCTAATTATCCTTACTGTTGAGACAACTTTTATCGAAGAGCTGCAATTGAATGCCGCAATTGAATGTTGTAGAATACTGTCACTTTAGGTGTTATGGGAATATATTAAACCTTACTGTGGAAGGTTTGTTCAAGACTTAAAAAATATTTAAAATGCAAAAATGGATTTAACTAAATCACCTGATTACATTGAATCTAATCAGTACTTGCTAAATAACCAAATTAAGGAATATTGTAAACAAAGTATGTGTAATCAATTTTCACCAGAATTTTGAATAGGGGATGTGACAACTTCAGTTCAAGTGTATAGTCACTGCTAAGATGAATGTCGAGTGCAGTAAAAAATATCTTTCAAATTTTAGATATATATAAAGACCTGGTCAATATTATATTACAACTTCGACAATATTAATGTAATCCATACAAAAAGGTAGATATCACATTTTTCATGTATACCCCTGTCTACAAAATATTATTAATACGTTTTCGCCATTTTTTTTCATATTTTTTCATTAACTGAGAACGTAAATCTTGAATTTCAGCTCAAAACTCTAAAATGTTTTTTCTACTTCCGTCACTAAAATGAACGCATCTAAAACACGGGTTTGACATTCGCAAAACATCACTTTAAACACTAGTGTTTAAAGTGCGAAAAGTAACATCTCGTTTATCTTTTGTTTCTTAACCCTTTCGGTCCCGATTTTTTTTTATTTGAAATAAAGTTATGAAATTGGGTACATAATATCTTTATTTTTTTTTTATTTCTAGTTTTTGTTAATAAATCTCATCTTTATCCAATTCCGACATTTGATGTGTACACCGTAGTGTACACTGGGACTTGACGGAATCATAACCCCCAAAGCAAAAAATATTAATATTTATTATTTCTTGAAATGTTGTCAAAAAAAATTGCTTCGGAAACTTTTTGGCGGTTTGCAAGTTCAATAGAAGGTTTGGCCATTTCAACGCCACATCCGCTTGTTCCTGCACAGAAACATGAGGAACATCTGCAAATACCTCATCCTGCTCAGGATCCAAATCAGGAGTTTCGGGCTCATTCATTTCAAACTGCGCACCTAATAATTCAGATACATCTTAACGTGCAATTTGAAAATCATCAATTTCAAACGAACCTTCTGGTATATGAGAATCAATCTCCCATATCCGTCATATTCGCTCAAAATATCAAGGACTGAGTCATTATTTTCCAAATAGTAAAGAAGCTTTTCGTATGAAAGCAGTATTTCGCCCATCTTGAAAAAAAAATGCTGGAAGAGTACCCTTTTTATAAACTCAAAAAATAAGTTAGGTATATTTACTTATTCCACTAAGACCCAATGTACACAATAGTGTACGTATCTATATTTGACGAAAAATCCGAAAAAAAATCACCAAAGCACTAACTAATATTTCAGACAGTTAGTTTGAAGTGTCGTTTATAACTAAAAAAATGTACAATTCTGATAATCGGAGCAAACACAATCAAAAAAATACTAAACACATTACTTCTTGTCGATTCCGCTAGAAACAAGATCGCTGTAAAAATGAAGTATTCAATTTCCATTTCTGTGCCCATAGATGGTACCACACGTATTATAACGTTATTACGATATACACTCAAGTGTAGAGGAAGGTTGCCTAAATCGTACCACTTCTTACAATTTATTTATTTTCTACCTTATATTAAATCCCTGTGCAAAAGCACCATAACCCTAAGAAGTATTGGTTATTTAGACAGGTTAATCTAATTTTTAGTCACTTATATTGTGGTAATTTTTGCAAGGTAATACACTTTTTGTCAAGTGATGCAATCGGTACGATTTAGGAAACCATCAATTAGCTCCAAAATAGGAAATCGTTCACAATAACTCAGACAGCAACCGCACACTCACCAAACTTTGTCTCGCCACTACGACCAAGCACTAGTTGCTAGTAGCGCCGCACGAGCGCTGTAGTCACTTTATTTCTAATTAAAATTAAGGTGGTACGATTTAGGAGGCGGTACAACTTAGGCAACTCTCCTCTATACTGGGACGCAATGGTCATAATCAAAATAAATTTCGTATTAGGATAGATTTGAATGGCCGTACACTACAATGTACGCCAGGACCGAAAGGGTTAATCGTCACATCAAAAAATGTATCTTTTTTATTTAATATTCGGTGATAATTTTGTAGTTCTGTCTATTATTAGTTGCCTGTCATATTGGGAATATAATTAAAATAATAAATAATATAACTGGTATGGTATGGTACCCAGTGTCCAAAACATCTTTAGTCACTCGTTCTGCTTCGCTCCACTCGTGCCTCAGAAAACTCGTGACTAAAGAAACGATTTTGACACTTGGTACTTAATATACCATTACCTTGCACGTGTACTCAATTATTACTCACCTCATTTTTTGAAGTTTCAGAATTGTGAAATCGGAACTAAATCTTTTCCGACACTAAATTAAAATGATTCAATCCCGTAGATCCCGACAATGACTATACAAATTTTCTAAAGTCTAAGGATATTTTTTGAACCCGTACTCTTCACTTTTAGGTACCCCTATATACAAAATAACATAGATAAGTCTTCGCTGACGTTTTCAATAATTATTGTTCTTTATCCGAGAGTGTGTATTTCAAATTTCGACCTGCGATTCCCATTGTTATAGTATCTATGCCCTATTTCTTTTTCCGTAGGAGCAAAGTGCCTCATTATTTATTCAGAAGTACTATAAATATAGGGTGAGCCTTTAATTTTTTCTGTGGAATAAAATGATGAAACAAGTCGGTTTAACCAAAATCAAATACAACAGGTTGTTATGTTATGTAATGTGGTTGTTACGGGGTGGTATTCGACGTGGATAGGCCTCTCAACTGATAGTGTTGCTGGTCACTCGGAGGGTCATCTTACAGGAATAAAACAACTAACTGTAGCACTGGGATACGTTCTATTTATTACTTAAACTTACTACTATACATTATACTACTTGTTACTTGTGATATTCATATTCTAGCATTCACATTAACATTAACACTAATATCAATAGTTCTTAAAACACTATCGTTTGCATATTTATACGACAAGTCAAGTTCGTTATAAGTAAATATAAATAATAGTATTTATGTTTATTTCACGCTCTGAACTTGACTTCGTACGTGCGACCTTCCTACTTCTATTTATGTAACGATTCAACGTTCTTATGATTTATTGAAATTAGCTTCAAGGGAATTTATGTCTTTTATTTAAATATTATTGTTAACTTATTATATTGACCAAAAGGCATCACAAAAAGTATGGTAAGTACCTAGTGTCCAAAACATCTTTAGTCACTCGTTCTGCTTCGCTCCACTCGTGCCTCAGAAAACTCGTGACTAAAGAAACGATTTTGACACTTGGTACTTAATATACTATTACCTTGCACGTATACTTAATTATTAATTACCTCATTTTTTGAAGTTTCAGAATTGTAAAATCGGAACTAAATATTTTCCGACACTTTTATATATGAACTTAAAATGATTCAATCCCGTAGATCCCGACAATGACTATAAAAATTTTCTGAAGTCTAAGGATATTTTTTTAAACCCGTACTTTTCACTATTAGGTACCCCTATATACAAAATAACATAGATAAGTCTTCGCTGATTTTTTTCAATAATTGTTCTTTATCCGAGAGTGTGTATTTCAAATTTAAACCTGCTATTCCCATTGTTATAGTATCTATGCCCTATTTCTTTTTCCGTAGGAGCAAAGTGCCTTATCATTTATTCAGAAGTACTATAAATATAGGGTGAACCTTAATTTTTTTCTGTGGAATATAATGATGAAACAAGTCGGTTCAACCAAAATCAAATACAACAGGGTCGTAAAATTCGGCGAAATGGTTAGGAATTCATTAATATGATATATATGTGTATAATGCAGGTATTCTATACAATACCTAGGAAATGTATAGAATGCCGGAATCGTTCTGGCAATGTATGAAATGATATTCAAAAGTTCAACTATTTTACACTTTACCTAGGAAATGTATAGAAAACCTAGGCATTGTATAAAATGCCGGTTGAAGCATAGGTAATGTATGTAATCGATTTTTCATAATCGATTTCACATAAAAAAAACAACCAGTTTTCGTATAAGTACTTTGAATAAACTGTTGGTAACATAATTATAATTTGGAAGGAAATAAAATCTTAGGTAACATCTTTGAACGAACTAAAATAAATTAATATTAAAATTGCAATCTAGTAACCTTGTGGTACCTACTTAATAACAAAAAGAAATATTTTCTCAAGTATCTTCACAAGTGCAGTAATCGACACAAAATCTATGCGCTACGATATCAAAGCAATGACATATTATTAAAACTTTTATTATACCTACTAGAGTTCAAAATCAACATTATTAAACTTCAATTTAACTCAAAAATTACTCTGAATAAATAGAAATTAAGAATCTTCTAATAACATAATTATAATTTGAAATAAAATACTTCTGCATAGAACAAAGGAGTGTTGCGTACTAACACACCGAACTAGAGCTGTTACGATGGAACTGGACCTGTTATTATGGAATAGGTATTGCCCACCTATTTCGCGAACCTATTACCAACTATTACTCGTACTTATTACTTGTGTCACTGTCCGACTGTCACATTTATATTTTCATAACTTAGCGATCGATATGTATAGCATTACTTAGGCAACTTTTGTAATACGTATTATATGTACCTATTACTCGAATTGGTATAAGTGTTCGTTTGCCAAACTCAAACCTATTTTAAATGTTTCTTCTCTATGGATCGTTTCCTTCTTCTTTAGAGATTATATTATAAGAGGAGAAAGAATATTTACGAATGAAGGAAATACAATCAAAATAAATACTTTTTATTTTCGTGTCAATTCAGATTCAGAGAAAAGCATAATACGACGTATTTGGTAGGTACCTAGTATATTACGGCACTGACAGCGACAGCGCCAACAAAATCCTGTCGTATCATTCTAGTTGGAATAGTTTGGAACGGTAATAGGTATTTGGAATAGGTATCTACTTGGAATAGGAACAGGTCGTACTAGGTACGTCGAAAAGCTATTTCGTAACAGCCCTACACCGAACCGAACGAGCTGCAACTTGTTTACGGGGTAGTCCCGCACCCCGCGCATGCGCCTCTTCCCGTGGTCGTTCGTTATACACATTGCCTGATGCGCTTCTGGCATTTTATACAATACCTAGGCAATGTATGAAATGAATCGTATTATACACATTGCCTGAACGTTTTTGGCAATGTATATAATGCCTAGGTATTCTATACAATGCCGGATTATACAGATTGCCTATAACATATTTTTTTTAATTTTCATAAAACCAGACTGGTTTTAGTGAAGAAAATGTAACTTAACAACAGAGACAAATTATATGTTACTAGGAAGTTATTAAAAACAATTTTGCAGCTGCACTTCAACGGCATAGTGTATGTGTTCCATGTTTCTTTTTCATAAGTGTATAGCAAGTTTATTTTTCTTAATATGCAATTAATTTGATAATTAATTGTTCACATATTAAATAATCTTTTTTGCATAGCTCCCTGCATCATAATTTTAAAATAATCCTATCAAGTTAATGTTTGTGGCTGTCCTATTAATAGAACGAAGTGTATTCATCTGTCACAATATACAATATCATGGAGAAATGTTTTAACGGTTGAAATTAGATAATTTTTTGTTTAGATCTGAGGTTTGAGGTTTCGACACGTTTCGACAGAACTAACACGTGTGACGGCAGAGCAAATGGCGTGAATTTATAAATCGTTTTTAAATGTTTAATCAGATATCTTCCCATGCAGCTGTGCTCCTAAAAGTCAAGGTTAGCAAAAATTTAGCCGATAAAATTTTGTATGGAAACTACATGAAAAAATCAATTTATTTTTTACAAATTTTTATATTGTTAGATTTGATGAATTTATAAAAATGCTAGAAGATTAACATTTGGCGAATTTAACATAAAGAGAGGAGATGAATATGCAATGTTCCTATAAATAGACAAAATGGATTAAATGAAGAAATATATGTCTCTCTTCTATATATGAACATAAATGCTATCAAAAAACTGGGAAATGTAATTTTTTACAGGGGTCAAAAAAAAGGTTTTTTGCCATTTTTTGCAAAAAACATATTTTAAATAATGACAATATTCCGATTTCAGATTCAAAAAGGTGGTAAAGGTACTCACTTTAGTGGATTAAAACAATAGAACGAGTCGAAATTTTCATTTAAAATCTTGGGAACATATTTTTCAATATGGTTTTAGTAACAATTTATGAAATAATAAAAGAAACAATATGTATTTTGAACCGTCTAACCCTAATTCTCACTTTTACATGACAAAAAGCAATGGATTTTTTTTTCCATAAAAATTATAAATTATTCAGTAATTTAAATATAAACTAATTATTTGTATTCTTTTCGATATATAATTTATCTCATATTTCAGATAAGAGGTATATTATTAATTTAAATAATACTCTTATACATACATATTATACTTTTTACCTTCTTCCAAATGAGCTGTCCCAAAAGTTGTAATTTATTTGCAACATTCATAACGATATTCGCATGAAATCTGATATGGTTTTATGACTGCATCCTATAATATAGCAGCGAAAAGGAAATGTTACATTATTGTGGACAGGCCGAAAAAATTGGTTTAAAGTAACCGCTGAGGTGAAGATATCAAATTAAATTTATTATAATAAAGATTAACCAGATGAACGTAATTGCCTTATAATTAATTTCTTTGTTCGAAAATCTGCTCTTGACATCGGAGTGATGAATCAAATTTTTGCTCGTTTGTTTTTAGTTTGATGGTAATTGCATCTTCGAGGTAACACCTATTTCGTGGTCATTAACGAGCGAAAATTACTTGTTTATAACTGTTGGAATATTTTAGTTTACTATAGGAACTTGAATTATTCATGAATCAGTATTTATTTAGATTAAAAAAAGATTAAAATAATGCCCAAATATTAAACACATTTCCCTAGTATTCAGACATCCTGTGTTTTTTAAAAGAAGACAAAATAAACATAAACGGATGATAACAATCAACATTGCAACATTAAATATATGTGAAAAAATGTACATATTATATCTATATATAAACTAATAATAATTATACAGGAAATTATTATAATAATAGTAATAATTATACCAATAAATAACACTTAACTAGTGTTTTATCGAATTGAAATGATCTTAAAGAGATCAACCTTTTAATCTGATAATAATTAATAAAACTTAGTATGTACTGTACTGAAACTTAGTTTCCAGAATGTAGAAATATATAAAGCAGGTTTTTGTGTTATACTTGAGGTATTGTGTTAGATCTAGATGAGTGTCCAGTGTATTAAAAACGAGTGTATCTGTTCGGCGTTTATTTTGACTTCAATTTTCACCTCCTTACCAATGAAGCCAAGTTTCATAATCATAGAAACCATACAGAGGATGGTCTGTCTGAAATGGTTTTTTATAAATCAAATATTCGAAATAATGAATAAGTATTTTTTGGTTAAATTAATTTTATGGGTAAACATTCTAATTATTGTAAGTTGTTAAGGTAATTGAAAAATATATTTTCAACCAATAATCGGTAGCTGTGTTATGATGCGTTTATAATTGGAATATAATTACTGCATGAGTCATTAAATATTAAGTGTACTGTATTTTTTCCAATAATAAACGTGTTTAAGTTTATTAATGATAAGAAAGGTGTTCGAAATACTACCAATTATTTTTTCTGTCTACTTTCAACAACAGAATAAGTATAATAAAGATTTACACTTGTTGATTCAAACAAAGAAATGTTCAACGAGTTTCCTATAGGTACCCACCTGCTTAGAAGTTTACCTGCTTGCTCATCTCGACTTAAATTACATATTGTAGTGTGACCCGACCCTAACAGACTAAATAGGTATGGAAGGAATATATAAATTAGTACCTATAACTTGTTTTAAAACACCAAATACCCAATTCCCAGACTTGTCTGTTCTGGTTTTGTTGGTTACTACAGTAGCAAACATTTTATATCTTCCGACTATTCGTCAGTCGTAGACCGTGATTTACAATTTTTTATTTAATTTGTACTAGTAAGAGGTCGCCCATTAATTACATGAGGCTTTTTGACGTACAGAGAAAAAAACACGAAATTTTTTTTAAACATTTCAACCATCACTTTTTGGCCCCATATTTTACACCAAAAGATATTTTCTCTTAATTTATATAAAAAATTTCAAATATTTTTTTTTACAATGGCATCAAAAGTATCGCCTTTAAACAAGAACCTACTGATTTACTAACTTTGTGTATTTAAATACCAAAAATATATATTTTTAAAATTATTTGAATATACATTTTTATTTCCGTTATTTGAGATATATTAATTTGTCCACGACCACCTAATAATAAGTCAATATTTTACCTCCTAACTAAAGGTATATGGTACCCATATATCAACTGTCGTGAATTATGGTTCATAATACACTGTAGTGTATTATGGTTCATAATTCCCGACTAGAGATGGGGGTACAATATGAAATAAACTATTAAATCTGTGTATTTTGTTCAGGAAATTTGTTTCTGACATATATCGTATCTATAAAATATTGTAATTTTTAGTATTGATACTTTTCATAACGATATTTTCTAATATTAAGTATTTCAAAACAATATATTTATAACGGTACGTTGTATTGATACTTTCTACAGTATCGCCCATCTCTATATATGTCAAATTATTTGAAGTAGCTGCCACAACATTTTGAGGTTAGTAATATGCCAAATCGCTACTGACTTTTATTTATTAATAAATAAATTAAGTGTCGTGGACAAAGTATAGTATTCTACTCGTAATTTATGGCCATAATTCACTTGGGTGACTTGCGACCCTCGCCTGCGGCTCGTGACGCAAACATCACCCATCGTGAATTATGGCTATCATAAATTGCTCGTTTAATAATATACTATTATACATTGATATAATTCTGTAAGACTAACGTGAATACGATTTTAAATTTTGTATTTTATCTCGACAATAAAAAAACGAGATGTATGTTATAAATGATTGGATATTTTTCACAAAGGGGAAAAAAAGATAAATTTTTCATTCACCCTTTCCATTCTTGAAAAAATATCAGAAGCTTTTTATGAAAGGGAAGGGTGTAAGGAATGAAATTTCCCCTTCCCCTTCTTGAAGAAGGGAATCGTTTCAAGTACTGTATAGTACGCAAACTCGAATTTGAGATGGACACATCCACTTTATCACTCCTTCCAGAAGATACAGTTTGTATCCAATATAAACAGTTGGAAGTTGGAACGCGCGAACAATACTAAGAACGGTTCTAGCACCAGTTGAAACAAACCCATTGGAACAGTTCAGGGTGCCGATTTCCGGGCCAGGGAACAGTGCTCCCCGAGAGAAGAGATCGTTTTCCTAGTCACTGAAGTGAAAGAGTAACCAGGCGCAATAAAGACAAAAAATGTATTCTCTGTTCCCTCGCTCGGAAATTCCCCCCAGTACATGATACTTTAGGAAGCTGAATAATCCCATATCTACTTATAGAGTTATAACTAATTGACATTTGACACAAACATCATTTCATGTCACATTAGTGAAAAATATATAGAGCTTAGAAAATATAACATTCAGATCGATATTTTAGAGAAATGTTTTATAAAGAAAATATGATTTTGGTTAGTTTCCTGTATAGGTTCACATTTTGTGTTTGATTGAAAATATCGGAAAAATAGTTGAAATTGAAATGGATTTTTCTCTGGATTTTCTGAATCACCCGTAAATTGTTTGGCGGATAATCTTAAAAATGGGCTCATATTTTTTGCAAAATCAGTCAAAAGCTGCGTTCACCGGACCCTAATTATCCTTTGTATCCTTGTAATCACCATTACGATAATAATTGATTTAAAATAACCTAATGATAAAGAAAACAAACAAATAAAGAAATATGGTCAAATTACTATCATTGAGGTAGAGGGGCGAAGAAAATTTAAATAAACAATACTTGTACATCTTCTTGTTGAGAACAATAGAATCAAATACAAGTCCTCCTAGATTTTTCTCGTTTTTGTTTTAATTAATAAGTAAATAATGTATGCATAAGCTGCTTGAAATTATTAACTATGTGATTTTAAAAAGTCAGAATAATTTATTACTTTTATACAAAGATACGAAACGCTATCTAAAAAGCGGCTTCAAGAATTTTTTTTATTTATCATGCAGTAATGTTCAGGATATCGGTCAACGTAATAAAAACAAACAAAAAACGTTGGGCAGCATCAGCAAAAGCGAAGATCGTCTAACGTAACACCTGCAACTTCGTTAAAACAATCACAGAGTTAGGACAGGTTTGGACCTGTCTACTCCGCCTCAAAAGTGGACCTAGTTATACAACGGTAGTTGATAGTGTGCTTTTAGTACACATCGGTACCATAGGCGTAGACAAAAAACTTTTGTGGCAATATAAATGATTATATAAGTATTGAACAGTGAAATAAATTTTAGTCACTCCCGTAGTTTAAGTATTTATAAAGGCTACGTTTGAAAATTATTTTCTAATGTACAGGATGTCCCAATAAAGTGTGGCATATCAATGTTATATTTTTATGGTACACCCAGTATTTTATCAAACTTTCTGATAGTCCTGGGTAATTCATAGTTAAAAAGTAATTAACAATAACAACTAAACTCATTTTTCCATGTAATTTGTATTTGTATTTATGTAGTTTTTTTCTTGAAGTAATCTGTGGAGGAATTGAGAATCACTTAATTGAGAAATCCGACAAGTCCAAAATATCCATTTTTAATAAGGCGCATGGTTTGATTTATAATTCCTACAAATTCATGCACAATAACCTCCATTGAATATTGTGGTCACTTTCAAAACCTGATATGTCCAGGATATTACGGGTTTCTCAAGCAAACTCGCGTTTTTAAAATAGTGAAGTTCTAGAGCTTGTCAAAAATGGATGAAGGCGTAAAAAAGGTGTCAAAAGTATAATATGGCAGTGTGAGCAAGAATGTGTAAGCAAGAATGAATGGTGAAGAATGTATCAATTATAAAGGAAAAGTTATTTATAAAAAGGAATTTGGATTAAGCTGCAACTAAGTGAACTTAACCTAAAAACTGGAAACGATGTATTAAACCAGGTATTTTTTAATTGTTGCAGTAAATCAGTTATCAGAGGAGACGGTGGAAGAAGTCTTAAATAAATCTTACAGTTTTGATTCCAAAAATGAACAGGATGCTTATAGGATGCTATATTCAAGCTCTTAGATCGGAAGCTCCAATTCAGTGAAAGCGTCGGAAAAACAATGTAAGCAAAGCACAAAATGCCCATAAAATTAGTTACAGTTCAGGACAGCTTTTAGTATGCACTGCGTTTCTCCATCTCCACGGTATTAGTAAACATCGTGTCCAAGCACAACATTATTATGGAGCAGTTCTAAATATTTATGTCCATTCAAGTTGCCATCAATAAAAAAGGGACCTACGATATGATTTCCAACAACTCCTGCCCAAACATAAACTTTTTCAGGATATTGCGTATGATCTTCTCTCATACATTGAGGTTCTCATTAGACCACTTGCTGCATTGGCAACTACTTTTTTTATCTGTCATACATAACCAATCTCGCGAAACTGCCTTTCCTTGGGATACAGGCGGCAAATTTGGAAATTTTTCGTGAAATAAGCTAAAAACCGTTTACATCCGTGTGTTATCTTCATAACCAATCAATTGTAGAATGGGTGTCCTCTTTGTATAGTTTTAATTTGTGAAAATTTTCTTTTACTGGTGTATAAGCAGTCATGTAACCTGCAGATATTGTTTCTGATTACGAACAATTATATTTACATGATTCTGTCAATAACCAGAAGAAAGATACAGTTTTTAACTGTTATAGTCAATAAATTCGATAATTTGTTTACAATCCATCTTTTTTTTTTAGAAAAATTACTAATTTTATAGGAATTTAAACTAAGTACTTTCTTCTTCTTCTTTCACTGATCCCGCTCTGCACTTTCAATCGTTGTGTTGTCAAGATTCTTCTACCCATTCTTTTAATTTCTTCCTGTTCCTGACTAGCCTCTTTATTTCATTATACAATTTTCCTGTTTTACTCAGTGGCGGCTCGTCAGAGTGGGCAAGGTGTATTGTTTTTGTTTTTGTGGAACTACAAAAATGGAAAGTTCAAGAGTTACTGTTCAGCAAGAACCATCGGTTCGAGTAGTCGTGAGTAATAAAAAAGATGTTGTTGATTTTTTGTTAAAGCATCAATTCATATCCTCAATTTGGACGATAAATTATTTATTCATAAATTAATACTCCGTCCAAATATAATATCTTAGTAGTTAACTACAAAACAGGGAATAGGTCGTTTGTTATTTCTTGATTCGATAAATATTAATGGTTGACGGGTAGCGAGACTAGTGACATAGTTCCAAATTGTAGGAATAAAAATAGGTAATAAGAAAATTTTTAATTTGTCTGCCCACTCATTGCCTAACTGCACGAGCCGCCACTGGTTTTACTAAAATTTCAATTGTTCTGTTCGTCAATTCCTTCTTAGTTCTTCCCTTTTTTCTTTTTATGTTCATTGAATACACCACTTCTTCCAGTTTTTCTTCCAGTTTTTCAATGTTTGTAGAAAGTGGCTGCAGTAGGATGTCTAACGTCTAAAATCCCAACAAACTTATATTTTATATTTAAATGGAATTATAATTTGATCCGGTCTTTTAAGTAAGTTATCGTCAATTGTTTTCATTTCCGCACAAATCACACTAAAATTCTTACAAATGTACCATCCACCATCGTCTGTTCCGCAATATTGGGCTTTATTATGAAATATAATTATGAATTATTGAATATCGTTGCAATTGGAATCTCATTAACCGAAATAAAGTGGCGAGACCCTCCTCCAATACGATGATAACAATAAATCGTTTGAATGGAGGACCCTCTCGAGCGAGTTGCGAAACAGAGTGTAAATAATAGAAGTGGTCGTATAAAGCGAGATAACAGTATGATTAAGAGACCAACTCCTAGCTCTAGGGACATATTCAGACTGTCACATTTCTTTCATACCCAAGATTGAACTGCAATCAACAAATAAAATGTGACCACTTGACACCCCTCGTAGGAACAATAGAATGAAGAAAGTATTCGTTGCCTCCTTCACGTATCGTAAAATCTTTTATTTAATTTTAACCACAGCGATTTCTTAAAATAGAGTAATAACGTCATGAAAATAAGTTTAATTCAAAGCATTGAAGTTAAGCGAGTCGTTTTTGAAGAAGATCGTTGTTCGTCTGAATCTGACGTTGAATCACGAAATGAAGATTCCGCTATAGAATTTACAGAGCAGATTCATAAGGAACCTGAAAAAGGAGATTATGTGCTGGTGAAGTATGAAGAATCAATATATGTTGGACAAGTCCTTACTGAAAAGGATGAAAATAATGAAGGATTTCTTACACCGAAAGAAGTTGACATAGGCATAATTAGCGTTAATTCTATTGAAATGGTCTTGCCAAACAACGTCAACAGGTGCCACTTTCTTTTCAAATAAATCTGGATCTATTAACATACGTTGAGTTATTACGCATTTATTTTATAGTGAACAAAATATAATTTAATCATTTATGTTTGTTTTTAAAAAATATATTCTCACGCCCTATCTTTTGTCTCATTGTTCCTTTTACTACGTCTCATTATTCCCAGAGGTGAGGGAACGATGAGAAATTGCACCTTCTGATAAGTTCTTACTGAAAAGGATGAAAATATTGATATTGAAGTATTTTTTGCGGAAGGCAAACTTAAGGGACTTTTTACACCGAAAGAAGTTGTCTTAGGCATAATTAGCGTTAATTCTATTAAAATGGTCTTGACAAACGTCAACAGTCGCCACTGTGTTTTCAAAGAAATCTGGATCAATATAACATATATATAATTTAAACATTTATGTTTGTTTTTAAGATATATGATTCTCCCGCCCTATCTTTTGTCTCACTGTTCCTTTTACGACGTCTCATTGTTCCCCAAGGTGAAGGAACGATGAGATAATTCAACAACTAATAAAATACAATAAAAGTATTCGCTTCTGATTCTAAAATATAAACTGAAACTTGATTTCCCGATCAAACATTGGTTATATGTTTAACTCATACCAAAAATCTAAAATTTCGAAAAAATATCACTAAACTTATTATACCCAGTCTCCCCTAATGAAATCATATCAGGAATTTATAAAAACAATCATAACAAATGGAAGATACAAATAAATGAGATTAATATTTAATGTTAAAGATTTAATATACAGTGCTATTCAAAAGTCCCCTCCCCCCCTCGTATCTTTTTAACGGCTACACTTACATTAATAAAATTTGTAAACTTCTCTACGAATGGTAACAGGTGACATAACTGTGACGTCACAGTGCCGCTCTGGCTAATAATTTTAAGTAGGACCTTATGGCAAGTGATATCTCGTTTGAAAGGCATTGACATTGGCTACATAGCCATATTAATTTTGTTTGAGTTTAAACTAATTTTGACGGATAAATTAAATGAATACCAAAATTATTATTTCACATTTAAATATTGAAGATTTTTCAGTCCGCCTCTGGTTAGTTGTCAAAAAAATTGACGTTTTTAATTTAATAGTATTTGTTGCTTTGCAAAGTTTTTTTAAGTAGCTTAAATATTTAATTTTATTATTGTTTAACGAGACGTTTAAGAGTTTACCTAGGCAAAATGGTACGTACTCAAGCCGACAAAGTGGCAGCTATTTTAATAATTCGTGAATCTAGAAAGAATCTCCATGAAGCGGAACGTTTATTTAATGAGAGATACCCAGATCGCCCTATCTCGAGAACTTATTTGCATGAGGGAGCTTCTTCACAAGTTTGAAGCAACATAGGTAGTGTTCAAGATGCCAAGCGATTTGGTCGACCAACATTTAGTGATGATGAAAAAATTGATTTAGTTGCTGAAATGGTAGTAAACCCTACCTCCTCTTCAACTAAAGTTGCGTCTATCTGTGAAGTAAGTAAAAGTACAGTACAGAGAGTGTTGGCTAAAAATAAATTTCATCCATACAAGTTAAAAATGGTTCACCACCTTTCTTATGAGAAAACACTATCTAATATCTAAATCTAAAACTTAATTGGTGTAAAAAATGGAGAAGAGGTTATCTTTTCTGTAAAATATTTGAAGGGGCCATGTAATGGGTACTACAGAAAAATGTAGACACTGTAACAAACCCTTGAAGATTTCTTTTTATATTTTTTTCAACCCTGCAATTTCATTTCGGACACGCACAAAATAAGAAAAAATGTTTCCTTCTCCTCCATATTACAAATATGAGTATAATATTTGAAAACATTTAGATGGCGTGTATTTACTACCACACATCCCACTCTAATAACTGAAGGGAAACTTATGAAGGTATTTCAAAATAGTCTAAATATTTCAAATTTTCAAACAAAATTCATCAATCATCCTTTTGATTATATACTCCTATTATGTGTCTTAAAGCATGATGAGGAATATCAGAAGTCCAACTCCAATAACACTCAAAGCATTTTTGTATATCTATATTTCCTTTATCAATTTTTTTGTGACAACATTTAAAGTAGAACGGTAGGGCGATGCAAACTATATAAGGGTATTTTTCGATTTTATTATACCTCATTTTCAGTAATATCCAGCTCATCTTCCCAATTGTTAAAAATTGACAAGATAAATGTGAGGACTTCCTTTTTATGGAATGACTATATTTGCGGTGTATTACATAGTAGCAAATTTGCATTTTTATGCTAAAAGCCACACTTATTCTAGGCACTGAAAAATTAGACATACTTACTTTATTGTTCATGTATTCCCAGCGACAGATTCAAGTGAGGAGTTGTATTTTTGAATTGTAAATTATTTCTTTGCGAATTTCAGGTAGGTTTATTGAAAAAAAATGAATGCTACTCGTATATATATTGATCTTATAGTGATCATTGAACACTCGAATATCTCATTCGTTGCCATAAGGTATTAATAAAATTAACCCATTATATTCTATTTCTTTTGACAATAAAAATGACATACTTCATAACATGACAAGGAACACAGATCTATAAATATCAGTTTTTAGATAAAATGCGTAGCCATGTAATTTTTAATCTGAATTAAAATTATAACGGAAATTTGGTTCTTATCATAAGTCTTAAAATTCTGATTGCTTGCTTATGTCTAATAACTGCGTAGTCCAGCGATTCCACTTTATCAGTTTTATCTAGTGGCGTGATACTGCATTAATTTTAAAATTTAGTACACACAATATTTATTTATATTATTTGCATATGCGTAATAAATACAATAAGTATTTTTTAGTATTTATTTGAACTGTAATTTAATTATTATTACTAACATTAATTTCTTAAATATGATTGAGGCTTTGCTCCAAATAATCCATATCCAAATGCGTATTATTAACTGTTGATACTTACTGTAAGCTGCGCAATAAACTAAAATAATAATCAAAAGAAGAAAAAATAGTTTAATAGCAATAATGGAGCATGCCCCTGATTTGGCGACAAACTACTTCTTATTCTTGTACATGACAGTGTCCTGGTGATAATCAAAAGAAGAATCTGATATGTTTTTAGTTGAAACCAAGAAATAGTTGGGAACAAAGCCATTTTCTGAACCTTCATGTATTATTGTTGTCATTTCGCCTTTATTTGAAGGAGCTTCCATTTGCATTTCGTTGAATAAGCATTCCATCCTTTTCATGCATTTTCCTCAAGATAGACAGTTTGTCGATATTGTCCTCTATATTGTTTGATATTTATTAAATAAAAATTACGTTATTCCTGCAAGCATAGAGATTCCATTATGATTTGACGTTTATTCATTGTTTGATATCTATGTAAATTTCAAAGAATTATGCTTATGAGGCTAGATTTTTCAAGAAAAAACAGGGTAGATACTGATTGTTTTTCATACATCCAATATTTCTTTCTTCTAAATAAATCCAAGATAGTTTCATCAACAGTTCTAAATATACCAGAATAGTATGTTAAGTGCCAAGTGTCAAAAACGTTACTTTAGTCACGAGTTTTCTGAAGCACTAGTGAAGCAAATCAGAACAAGTGCCTTATAAAACGAGTGATTAAAGATGATTCGACTCTAGGTGCTTACTATACTTTTTCTACGCTGCTCACAGGAAAAGAAACCTAATTGTATTATATTATTTTAATTACATTCACAAGATGGCAGACAATGACTGGCGTGTCATTGGAAAATCAAATGACACAGAGCTACAAAATGATCACGGAGTATTAAATATGAATTACAGAAGTATAGAAGATTCGTAAGCATTTTTTATTAGGTACTTCTTCAGCATCATGATGTAAATGTTTTCTTGTAACCCAGACAGCACGAGTACTTACCTAAAACGTTTTTAGGATGTCCGTTATTAGACATTCGATGTCCCAGGTACGTCCGTTCCAGAACCTTAGCCGTCCTCAGGACGTCCTGAGGACATCTTTTGTTACTAAACCATACGTCCCTGGGGAGTCCTAATAAGAACATTCCAAGTACGTCCCTTAATGGACCTCCCAAGTACGTCCTCTATTTTTTTAATGGACCATCGTAGGATATTTTTAATGGACACAGGAAAAATTATTGGAAATAAATACCATAATATGTCTTATATACATTTATTAAATTTTTTATACATTTACATATAAGGACCAGAACAGAATAATTTTCAAAATTTTCTATGCCTTCTACATATCCGTCCCCAGGACGTACAAATTAGAACGTCCCTAATACGTACAAATTAGAACGTCCCTAGTACGTACAAATTAGGTCTGGGACGTTGGGTCCAATTTAGGACTCAATATGGACGTCCTAAGGATATCCTGTGCTGTCTGGGAAAGGTGTCACTACAGGATATCTCATTATCAGCAATGGACGCCACATTATCTTTTTCACGAATTTTACATATAAAATTGAAAGTGTCAATTTCCTACCAGATTTAAATCTGTGACCAAACACTTCTAGATTGAAGGAAATACCCACTTACAATATCAGATATTAATTTTTGTTGGCGCTAGTATAATAATATATGTATATAAGACCTAATGCAAAATCATTAAAATTGGTTCATGAACAAAAAAGTTATGTTCAAACATATATAAAAAAATTATCTAGAAAATCCCCCATTTTAATAAAGCAATAAACTTACAAAACATAATTATTGACATATATTTAAAAGATAATGCGAATTTGCGACCTTCATAAGAAATGGGGGTACTCATGGGCAAAAACAGCAGACAACACAAATATTGACATCTTGAAAAGGTGTTTATTCCTTACTGTTTCTGAGGGCTTCGCGTATCTGACGCAATTCATTTGCGATAACAAAATCGTACCTACTGTTTTGACACAGTGCGTAGGTAATTATTTATATTTATAATGAGTAATCAGAATTAGTATTATAGATACACCACTATCATACGCCACAAACATATTTAAAAACCACACTGGTTTGCTTATATTCTTTTCGAAATTTATCATTTTTATCTGATATTTCTTAAAGGAGAGTAATTGTGTGCCTACGGATCTGGCACTTTAGCCGTGAAACTTTTTTATTCAATAAACACCCAAAAATGATGAGTATTTAGTGGCAAGATCTAGCAATCATCAGCCACGTAGTTTTTCACTCTCTAGGTGCACAAAGCGGGGGTATAAAAAACTATAAACTTCTGGTTTTTCAAATTTGCATAAAACAACATGGTTTATTTATTACGAAGTTTATGTGAACGCCCCACTTCAGATGTCAACAATCACACCTCAATATTTACCTTGTTTATCAGTTGAAATCTTAATTGAATTTATATTATACATATATTTATACTTTTGAACATTGTTGCGTATCTGGAGCTTATTTTGAATAAGACTCCCTTAGATCATTCGAGCACCTTTTTTTTAAACCATGAAAAAAATGGTGGTCAAATTAAAATAAGCTCCACTAATCACTACTGTCATGCAGGCAGACGAGTGGCTAAGTTTTATACGAAAATAAACAAAATTGTTTTTGTTTTTTTCTCGCTTATTTCACGAAAAATTTACAAATTTGCCGCCTGTATTCCAAGGAACATATTTTAGCAAAATAGAAAAGCAGTTTTGCGACCTTGGTCATGTAAGACCGATTAAAAAAGTAGCTGCCAAAGTAAGTGATGATTCGAAATTGAATATTATGCTTGAGTTTCAAGAAAACCTACATAATTAATGTTAATTTTTGTAATAAATCTGTAAACACTTAATATTTCCGAACCAGTTAGGATTTGGTTGTACATGAATTATGTCTATAATTTTCTGAAGAATCCAAAAAATGAATAATATACATGAAGTTGCATTTGAAATAAGAGAGTTGGTATTGACCACTGTCACATCACACACTCTATATAGGTAATATTTTATCTTCAAAATGAATCAAAGTATTAGGGTGAAATAAAAACTGAGAGATGGCGAAAAGGATGGTCTTTGTAATAAATTGAGCGTGAAATCTACAAATTTCCCGAACTGAAATTGGACTTGAAAAACATGTTTTTTTACCCTGTATAAATAATCTATCAACATTTTTGGAAAACTTTGCTGAAGTTTGTTTTAATACCAAAGAAGTTATCTACAATTTGGCGTAGACACAATCGAAATCGATGAAAAATTACGAAAGTTCTTGGACAACGAGTTTTTTTGCCGATGAGTGTATATATACAAAATAAAAAGGGCGGTATATCGTCTCGTGCCTAGGGCAGCCTTAAACCTAAATCCCATACTGTACTTAAAGTAAATCTAAGTTTTAGATTATAAACGTCAATGGGTGCAGCCTAATGTTTTGGGCAACAAGCTCTAAGTGCTAAAACATACAAAATTTGGTACATTTCAGAGATTTTTGATTCTGTGCATTGTCGTTACAATATATCTCTATAATATTGGGTGTCTTGGTATTAATATCACACTTACCTACACATTTTTCACCAGAAAATATTTGTACCAATAAAAATTGAATCTTTTATAGTGTAGGTATGTGGACGCCATTTTGGCATGTACAATGTACATTGATTTAATTAATTGGCTCAGTGTTCATAGATCTTGTATATATTACTTTAAAATTTTCATAAGCATATAATTCAGATTAAAATGAATAAAATTGTGTTAGCAGCTAGAACATACTACCACAATAATTAACCTAATTACTTCCGAATATTGAGCATTCCGTCATGAACACAGTGTTTCTAAATTTGAGACAGGATATACAAGAGGGCTCCACACTTTTATTACGATTTATTAGCTTTCATTAGGGGTGGCTTAATTATTTCGATTAATACGCTCGAAAACATTTTTAATTGAATTGCTTTTAATGAATATAATCATGTTCTAAACTGCGCTATTGAAACAATAAGCATATAAAAATATCGTTGTGGATGTTAACAGATATGGACTAAGGAGTCATACGCTTGAATACATTTATTGAATTGAGTTAACTGTATAAACCCTCACTTCGTGGAATCTACTCATCATATGGTTTTAAATGAAACTAACTGTTTCTAAATGACTCCACAATATATTTGTAAAAATGTGTAAATTGCAAGTGAATTGACAATTGTTTCGATATAAATATAATCGTCAGAATGACAGAATCACAGATGTATACTTGATATATATTTGGCTAGTCCAAATAGTGCCCTATCT
>CAJUYI010001293.1:48472-59352 GCA_910591695.1 Galerucella pusilla
AGATAGGGCACTATTTGGACTAGCCAAATATATATCAAGTATACATCATGTCAAAAGTAACTTCTGTCATTCTGACGATGATATTTATATCGAAACAATTGTCAATTCACTTGCAATTTACACATTTTTACAAATATATTGTGGAGTCATTTAGAAACAGTTAGTTTCATTAAAAACCATAACATTTATTGAACTTGTACAAGATAATTATATTATGAGCATCTGCAGGCTTCTTATTTAGGAAATAGGTGATGCACCCAGATAATCCTGGAGATATCAACTGTTTTACGGATGGCTCTAAAAGAAACCATTTCGCTGTTGCTGGTATAAATGGAAAATGCTCTTTGGCTTCAGTCGATATACGTCTGTGTCTAGTATGGGTGCCGGAACATGTGGGAATTGCAGGTAATGAATTGCTGGACCAGTCTGCTGAAGAAGGCTTTAAAGGAGACTTCAAAAATCCAGAACCGTTGTGTGGAATGACAAAGGATTGCATAAAAGAGAAATTCCTGGCTAGACAGAGAACATCAATTTAAATAGAGGTTGAAAGAGGGTAACAAAGAGTTAACTGAACAAGGTATACAAGGAACCAGATTATTGAAACTGAGTAAGAGACGTTTAAAGACAGTTACCGACATGGTAACTGGACACAGTACCCTAAAGAAACATCTACACAAAATGGGAAAAGCCTACGTACAGAAAATGTTAACGGTGGGATGAAACACCTATTCACATTCTGTGACTACTTCCAAGGACAGAAGTACTTTGGAGAGGGAATAATACAACCATCAGAACTACTTAGAATCCCCTAAGTATGGCTTATGGTCTATATAGAGGACAGGAAGTTTTTGGAATGAAAGTGGAAAACATTGGAAATGGTACAAAGCTGCCTGGACTCTTAAATGTTGACCAGTGTCTACTGCAGATTTAGCCAATTTCTTAGTTAGATTGATAATTAACGATTATATGAAAATATATCTCCTTCTATGGCCTGTGTTTTTTAATTCCCGTTATTTTGTCAAAAGCACATTTTATTCCAACCACTCAATCCATCTCTGAGAAGCTTTTCCCAAAGGCATATCAAATGACTTTTTTAAAGCGAAAGTGCGTTTTTCCGGTCTCTGAAAGCAACAATTTTCAAAGTCCCCCGCAACATAATAAGCTCAAGGGAAAACATAATGGCAGATCACAACAATTGACGATGTTACTAGGATTCAACCTTTGTGTGATCCCTCATTAATTGAAATTATTTTTATATAGTAAATTCTGACCCTTATGGTCATTGACGTAGACGAAGATCGAAATCATTTTCTGAAGATATGAAAATTGTAAAATTATTTCAGTTTAAGTTAGATAAACTCCTAGCATAAAAAAATTATCTTTACATATGAAATGCTTAGTCCTGATGACTGACAGACTAACAGCCTAAACCGCTGATCGTAGAGACTGCAAGGCATCCGATAAAAAAGGAAATTTTTCAGAATTTCACCCCTAGGGGGTGGAAAACGGTGGTGATTTGCATCATAGTTGATATCAATACTCCTTAATGCTTTTATGGTTTATTTCGGAGATGGGCAATAGCAAGGAGTAAACAAATATTCGTCCAATATAATACATAACTGGAGGTATGCCCCGCCCTGGCTTCGCTTATTTTCATGCCCTACATAACTTCTAAACGAAAGATCCGATGAGATAATTTAAAGAGAAGCTATGTTCCTAATTGAAGTATATAGTTAGATGAGGATTAATATTAGATATCGCAGAATTACCTATAATTATTCCAACGCTTTATAAGTTTAGAAAAAATTTTTCAAACACAAAATTTTTTTTCAAAGACAGTGACTGTTCAACTAATAAGAAACGACTACTTCCCGGGCTATAGGCCCCGACGGATATTGAATTACACTTCAAAGTCAAACGGGGTTGGTATATCTACAAGATATTTAACACCAACCATTCTGGTTTGCAATTATAAGGAAGGCTTATTTGCGCCTCATCAGTACAAGGTATATGTTATCAGTCCGCTAGCTTAAGGCCTGGTCAAAACTTATAAAGCGTTGGAATAATTATTATTCTGCGAAATCTATTGGTAGCGCGCTTTATTAAATACGATAATATTACAGAAAACTGTAATGTTTTTCTTATTTATTTGATCTGTTTTTTACCGTGGGATAAAATTATACGCTCACTATGGCTAATTATTATTGATTTATTGAAGAAACGCGTACACACTATGATAAACTTAATTTATATACACACTACTTATTATCTACTAATTTATTTACACTCGGTATAATAGGTGTCCTAATTTATCTTCAACTCTATTTATATTCACTGCCTGTTCACTCACTGTATACTGAAACTGTTTACCGATTCACTGTATACTGAACAACTCCCAGACTCACTCGAAAACCCGCGTATATATATTCCATCGCAACTCTAGTACTTTCTTGAATTCACCGTCTTCTACGCTGCGAGAACAGTCTGGAACATTACCTGTTAAAGAACCTTTCTAGAAAGATCGCATTCGCTAAAATTCATAGCTTGCGACAGGACCGGCTTCTGAATCACTGAGTTCGTAACAATACTTCAAGGATTGATATTATGATCTTTCGATTCTACCCTTGTTTTTATTAACTACAAAACGGTTATTGTGTCTTAACCATAGGTATAATAGTTCGTTGTAATATTTTATTAGTTTATTAATATGCCCTTTACATTCTGGATTATTACCTGTTTTTTATACCGATAGGCTTTTTGTTTTATTGTACTCCATTTGTTGAAAAAAACTGTGTTCAATTATTTTCTACCATTGTAGATAATTCCATTGTGTATTTTTAGTACACATGCACCAATCAAGAACCCTATTAATAAAACCGTAGTGCTATTGCATCCAAACCCCTCATGTATCCATAATTATGGTAGAAAAGTTTACCAAAAAAATCTTTGTTCGATAAATCCGATTTTATGCTACGCGACTTTGAGGTTATAATGATATATTTTTGGTTCGTTATTATCACGAAACGTAAACAGTAAAAAAGAAATGCAGGAAGCGAAAAAATGGGTGAGCACAAATTGAATTATATATGGGGATTTGGTTGTTCATATTTACTACAGTTACACAGGTTCAGGAGATTTGAATAAGTTGATGGGATTTATAATTTCTTCTGTACAATTTGAAGGGTGCAATCTAATTATATTTTTTTTATTAAAAATGGAAATATTCATTCGCCTTTATAATAAATAATCTAGTGGTGTTTAATCCAACTGAAATTAATGTTTAATTTTTATATAATGACTCACCCAACTAGGTAAATATTTACGCACCATTAATGTCCATTTAATTAATGTGTTTATTGATTTCGTTCAGTTCTACTGTTTATATTTTATTTATTTCTACTTCAAGATGGAAGCTGTAGGTCACAGGGCTATTATTTAGTTTTAATAAACGAATTGGCTCCTTATCTAACCATAAATATTAGATGAACAGGTATTCAGTCCCAAAATGCTTTTTATTATCCACGAAAAGGAAACATGGCTATGACAAGAAGTATCTACTGATAGTCTGTTCACATGAACGGTAAAGCCAAGGGCACAAAAGGCATAAAAACCATTCGACTGGATGTACTGTTGCCTCATCAGTACAAGGTAGAAATCATCCGTCGAGAAGCTCTGAAATACACACCAGATATATCAACCTTGTTCAAAGATTACAGAATAAAAATATAAGATGTTTCACTCCAGGGCGGTTTGATCCAAGTTGATGTCCCAAACGGACGCCGCTCTCATAAATCATGTTTACAACTCGCTTTTGTTGTCAATAACGAGACCGATGGGTACCAGAGAAGTTTGAAAAGCTTATTTTATTTTAAGCTATACAGGGGTAATTTGAGAAATATGTATTTAAATTAATAGGACTCTTTATCACTAAGGTTTATTTTTAAATGTTAATTATGTTGAAAAATGTTCGGGATATGAATTTGAATAGGTAAGTAAAAAATAAAATTAACTTTTCAAAATGAATCAATTCACAGTTTTTATCCATTTAACTACTATTATAATATTCTTGTTACTTTTGGAGGACAGGAGACTAAATGAAATATACAAAATTCTCTGGCCCTTAACCCTTAAGTACTAACACACCGTCTCACAGACGGTATCGAAAGGTTGAGTATAAAATATCTCCCCACTCCCGCGCTTCAAACGTCGGCCAATCACGTAATTTCAGTACACATCAGCAGAAATTTGAAAAAAAATGAAACTTCAGGCTTTGTTTTTTCTTATTAGTCTATAAATTTTTGTGTTTTCTTGCTAATGTACCTACTTGTTTATATAATATCCTTAATATAAACATAAATTATTATAATTTTTTTTCGTTATTTTGTATCAACAAATATTACAAAATATTGAGTGTTCAAGCTTTGCTATCGAGGAGAAAAATATTAATATGATTTTCTGCTTATTTCAATAATTAATTAATTAATTAAAAAATCTATACAACATAAACATAAAGCACGAACAACCAATTATAAACACCGTTCTAAAATAACATCCCGTATAATATGCCAAATTAAATGCAAGTAAGGACGTAGCGACGTACTCTGTACCATCCAAGTCAATTAGAATAAAATATGTTAATAATATGAAGGTGAAATTATCGAAAATAATGTTTGCCACAGAAACCCACCTTAGTTACAAATTTAGAGGTAGGTTTTGTTAGGAAGCTTTCTTTGACTCCCCACATGGATTTATTGCACTATTTTCACATTTTCGCGTGATTTTGACGATAGAAGGACTCTTTATGTATTTGTTTGTTGTAGGTTGGAATATGCGTCTATACTATGGAATCCCAAATATCAAACGCATATTAATAATATTCAATGGGTAATAATACCATTTTTTAAATGATAAAGTTTTAAATTTGGTTGATACATAATTTGACATAAAATTGACAGAACACTTAAGTTCATAACTATGCACACTGATACACATACCCTAAGCCGAGTAAGTTGAAATTATTTCGTACCTAATTTTAATCTACATACCCGTTATCATAACTTTACAAGGAATTTCAAGTGTTTATCTCATTACGTCTATTTGTGATTAATTACAAATACATAATTCGCCAAATAAAGTAACAATAGGTAATTTATTGCAAGTACGACGTAACATTACTTTGGAACGTTATAAAATTGATACAGGGTGGTCCGTAAGTATCAAAAATCTTTTATTTCATTGTGAAAAAAATTTCTAAAATTTTGCCACCCTTAAGGTATATTTCTCATTGTTAATATTTTATTGAAGCAAGTTGCGCTGGATTGTAATATTTTTTACAGTCATTCCATAATTCATTTCGTTTATTATTTTATAGTTATACTGATTATATAATTTAATCTTAAAACACTCATTCAAATTCGAAATTGAAAGTGAAATATCACAATTATTCACTAACAAATTGTGTGAGTAATCTTTCTCTACCCAGTCTTGACATACCTACCATCAGCTACTAGATATATCTTCTGCATCTAATGATCCACTTGTGCGTGTTCATTTTGCAAATGAGATCTAAATAATGCGAATGCAGTAGCGTTTCAAGAATTTGATTACCAATTAAATAATATGAATGAAATATTGTTATTCGTTTGATATTGCCACTCTTTAATAAAATCCATATTAATATTTCTCACTAGTTACTTTTAACTTAATCAACAGTGACAGTCAAGCCGCCCTTAAAGCACTTCAGAGCTATAGGGTGACATCTCGGCTAGTATGGGAATGCGGCGAAGAACTTAGAAGACTGGCGACTCGGAACAGTATAACACTGGAATGGGTCCCAGGTGATAAAGGAATCGCAGGCAATGAAAAAGCTGACGAACTCGCAAGAGTAGGATCGTCAACTCTGATGAACGGACCCGAACCTGCTGTGGGCATCCCCAGATGCTTAACGAGGTCATGGTTAAAAGGGTGGTTGAAAGAACAACACAATAAACACTGGAAGAATACGACCAGGCAAATACATGGGAAGAAAGTCATAAAAGAACCATCAGAAAAAGTAGCGAAAGAACTGCTCTCAATGAGCAGGAACAAACTACGCACCATAACGGGGCTACTTACGGGACACTTTCCCACAAAGGAGCACCTAAACAAAATAGGGCTGTACAACGGAGATCTTACATGCAGAAGATGCAAAAAGGATACCGAAACAGCTCTGCATATACCATGTAACTGTGAGTGAGTCGCTGGACCACAGAAGGTAGAAACTGTATGGTAGACTCCAAATGACTCCAGAAGACTTCTACAACCAACCAGCAAAGAACCTGTATGAGCTAATACAGGGAGCGGAATAGCTGAATAGGTTGTAGTCAGAACACTAGGAGTATCCACAATAAGCCCAGGAGGCTGAGGTGGTACCGGCGAAGGGACGGCTCCTTAGAAAAAAAAACTTAATCAACAATTTTTTAATATCATGATGATTGTCTGACTCCATTGAAACTATTTTTTCAACCTTTTTGGAGGAAGTAAATTTACAACCTTTGCGATTTATTTGTGGAGGACGCTACTGATGAATGGCTAGCCGTCTTATATCAAAAGGCGCTTAGTCTTTTAAAAAACACAAAATGATTGTGAAGAGCAAACAAAATACTTAAAAAATTTATAACTTTGTGATCATTTGAATCATCTCAATCATCCAATATTACTTTTACAGTCCTATTATTATTATTATTATTACAAGTCATTCGGGGTGCAATGCTCAGGGACACTTAGCTTTCGCCATTGTATCCCTTTCCCCCCGATTCGTACTTAAGCTATGCTTAGGCTGCTTCAGAGAGATGTGCACTAAAGCCAACACTCTTGCAAAATGCAAGTATGTTGTCAATGCTAGTCTCTTTGAATAGCTCTGAGTCCAGGCTCGCTGCTCCCAACCATCTATGTCTATGTATCATTAGGTTGGGGCACTTGCATAGGAAATGACACGGGGTCTCTTCCTCCTCTCCACACCATCTACACAAGTTGCTATGTCCCTGTGTTTTGTGTGTGTAACATCGCAGCTCGCAGTGTCCGGTGAGTATACCCAGAACAACTCTTGCCTTGCGTTTACCAATTTTGATGATTGATTTGGCCCAACTGGAGATGAAATCTCCCGTCAGTTCTTTACACCATCTGTGACCTAGGGATTCCTTCCAGGTTTCCCATCTCTTTCCAATTATTTCCTTCGTTATGGTATTGCATCCTTCCCGGTACGGTATTCCTACCTCCCTTTCTGGATGCTCTCCCGACTTGGCTCCTTGCTTAGCAAGTTTATCGGCTCTTTCATTACCTCTATAACCCGAGTGTCCCGGTATCCAGGTAATAACGACCTTGTTGAATCTGGCTAGCTCATTCAGTGTGTTTTTTGTCTCCCGAACGAGCTTTGACTTTGTGCATGGGTTTTCCAGAGCCATAATGGAGGCCTGGCTGTCCGTACATATGCAAATGCATCTGCTTTGGACTTCTGCCCTTACCAATTGCCTAGAACACGCCTCTATCGCAGCCATTTCTGCTTCTTCTGCAGTCTGCAGTCCTAATAAGAATATAATTATAAAATATTAAATGTCACTTCGAACATCAGCAATCATAGAATTTTATTTAATAAAAATATGCTTAAGTGTGTCTTTTAATTATCATTATCAATACAATACAATATATAATACAATACAATACGAAGTAAAAAATATGTATAGAATTGAATGTTATTGATTCATCTGACTTTGTATTTTCTACCCAACTGGTGCTGGTGGAGACAGATAACTTTTAATTCCAGACCTCTAACTGTAGTTTTTATTAATCTAAAAATCCATACCTTCTTGCTGCTTCTCATTTTTGGACTCCTACTTCTGCGTTGGAAACCTAGAAGATGTATCAGAGCTTAATTACCAAAGATTTAAGAAAATGTTGGAAGGAATACATCAACTGACTTATTGACTCAACGATGGACAACAAATTCTAGTGATAATAGAAGATTATGACCTTTTAAATCGCTGAGTAATATGAAATGAATCTTAAAAACCAAAAACCTTTTAAATCGCTGAGTAATATGAAATGAATCTTAAAAACCAAACACTTTCAAATACTGGACAAACATTATTACATACAGGTCCTTTCCAGAAATTTATAATATTATGTTTTTAACGAGGTTTTTAATAAAAAATGTCATATGATAATTATTTTTTCCAATCTGTTTGGTTTTTACATTTACTTACATTATTTTAAGATAATCATTATTTTAAATAACGATATTAAATGCTGCTAATTGCTGAAAATCATTTTGTATATAAATTAGCGGTATATTAGATGCTTACTTAGGATAATGTACCAGGAAGAAAGATAAGTCGACTTAACAAATGTAGGTTATGTTTATTTAATACTCCTTGTTGTGCGTACATTTTCCAGCACGTGTGATGAAACAATAATCGGGTACTTGTTTCAAGGATAAGGGGGTAGGATTGGTATGAATAGAAATGGGTAAACACAAACACCCAAACTGGTGTGATTGGAGAATTTTAAGTGCCCCTTACCTTATACTTTTATGACGAATACTTAAAAAACGACTACATAAACATGTTTACACTGATAAAAATCGCTTGAGATCGTTATTAAACAGTGATAATTGTTTAACATTCAAAAACTTTTTATAATGCATACTTTCATTTTTAACGAACATGAAAAAAATGGAATTTCTTTAAATTTCATATTGACCTGTAACTCTTTGGAGGAGGTAGTAGCAATATATTATCTCTTTTATCATGAGGTCTCTAATTTCTTTGATATACAGGTTCACAAAAAAGTTAGGGGGAAAACTGGGAGGCTACAACCAAAAATGATCATAAGGATATACCAGGTTTATTAGAACCATATGGATCGGACTTAACTGTAAGATGTATAATGAGCTATTCGAAGAGTTGGGAATCGTTTCCATGATGGGAATGCCATCGGACGACATGATTTCCCAGTAAAGCTTTGGAAAAAACTTTGAAACGGTTCTAACAGGCAGAGGGACATGGAAGGAATAACCCCTAATTGATGCAGAAATGACTACATAAATGGCTTAAAGCCATGATAATGTGTGGAATCAGGAATATGAAGTCTAGTAATAAGAACGAGTATAGAAAATGCTTTTATAAAGCTTCAGTAGGTTTTAGTACATATTTGTGATAAAACTCCTACAGTTGTTTTTTTTATCACAGCTGATAAAAAGAAAAATTATTCAAATATTTCTCATGTTGTTTTCAAAATGGGTTTTTTCGTTCGTTACAAGTAGGTACTTATACAAGTACTAATTAGATATTACCCGAATCAAAACAATGACTAGGGTATTTTCGAAGAATTGTATTCTTGAAAAGATTAACTGATTATACTATTATATATTTCATTATCAAATCTTGTTAATAAAAGATTCGTGTAATTAGACATGATATTGACATTGAACGTCATTAATACTGCATTCATTATAATTTAGTTATCGTAACTTATCACCTTGCAGCCTGGCTCTCCTAAATCTTTTATTGACCTTCTAAAGTAACCGTTTTCCAGTAGGTATGCACAGCTCAATAACGGAAGCATCCACTTGAAAGAATGTTGCATGCTGTCAACAAGTTCAGTCTTTGGTCGGGTGCACCAGGCGGCAGATCAAAATTGGACATCTATTCTGAATCCATCTGTTAATCAGCTTATGTCCGCCTCAAATAGGAAATATTGATTTCTCTCCCCTTTTTTTCAACAGTTGGAATGCTAAAGGCAACCTTGTTGTCGTCTTTGCGTTTCAGCTACTTTCGATAGAGTATTTCTCAAAGCCTTTTCATACCTGTCTTTGATTGTCTTAGCTGCTTTGTATTATCCACGAATTGAAGCGTTCTTTTCAAAAAGGTTCAACTTCTTGCTTCAACACTTTGCCAATTACGCAATTTTTTTTATAATGATCCAAAGTTTCATTTGACGTTATCGAATGCTCCAGCCTTACGAACTTGCTCCAGTTTTTGATTATTCCATTCAACAACTTGTATTCTATTTTCACATTTGTTCGGTGGATATATCATGTCCTTATATTTATTAAATTTAAATGGTGTAGCCCGCATCGAAGTGAAGACTGATCCTCGCAGATGAGTGATGCAGAACAATTTCCAATTAACTCTTTCTCATAATCTGCCCATCTTCCCCGCTAATTAAGCATCCAAATTGCCTCGTGCATACGTCCTAACCCCCAATTAATGAGTGGCGGGATTGTAACCGACTACGCGTTCAGTAGCGCACTCTCTAGGGTATTTTGAAAATCAATAGCCTATTGTCAAGGCAATTATATTCAATATGCAAGGCGATAATTTTATTCAAGATTAGGTTGTATTCATGTTTAGCGGAAATAAACAATGTATGATTCTCATACCGGATTAAAAGTTGTCACACCCTAATTTACCGACACATGTATTGTTTGGTTAGATATAGTATTGAATACAGATCATTTATGAGAATACAAAAAAGTTATTAAAAAAATATTAAGTAAGTTTTCCTCTACATTTAATAGTAGAAGAGGGAGTATATTTATAAATTACATTATATAGATATATAATTTATATAAGTTTTCTTTTTTAAACCATTAATTATAATTTATTAAATTTTTTGTGTCATTTATAATAGATTGCTTCAACCACTAGGGTTATTGGCAGTTCAGTACAAATTGTACATATTTATGATTTTTAGAAGACTCAAGAAACCGTTAATTTGGTCTCTGAGAGCTAACTGTACGGTGCTGGGGACATAGAGATACTACAGATAGAGGCAACAAGCCAGCTCGGATCCCGTCAACATGTAAAAAAAGATATAGAAAGTAGGAGGCTTACGATGTCTTT
>CAJUYI010001293.1:59452-79683 GCA_910591695.1 Galerucella pusilla
GCAAGTAAATTGACAATTGTTTCGAAACAATTGTCAATTTACTTGCAATTTACAGATTTTTACAAATATATTGTGGAGTCATTTAAAAACAGTTAGTTTCATTTAAAACCATAGGTGAACGGGGATTCTTCAGACGATGTACTCGATGATAATCTGAGTAATGCAATCATGGCCAATGAAAAACCAATTATGACCAACGAAGGACCAATTATGACCAATGGAGGACCAATTATGACCAATGGAGAACCAATTATCACCAATGGGGGTCCAATTATGGCAAATGGAGGACCAATAGAGACAAATTAGTGGACCAATGGGACAATTAAAGACCAATGTCCAATGGGGTGTACACAATTTTTGCTCGCGGTTTACCCCTCGTTTTTAAACTTCATATTTTTTATTTGATAATTAAAAAATCGTCAACCAAAATGGCAAAACTACACGTTGGATACAGACATTAAGGAAGAGTGGTTATATCAGAAGTAGTTTTTGCAGATGATTTAATAATTATGGCAGGGGAAGAGAAGGATTTACAGAAGAATATGGAAATATGGAAATATGGAGCACGGTATCTAAAGAATTTGGAATGACAGTTAACCAAAGTAAAACCAAAGCTATGGTTATAGGACCGAAACAAAAACATTTAAATACACAGTTTGATGGAATAAAAATTGAGTAAGTTAGAAGATATAAATACTTGGGAGTAGAAATAGACGAAAATGGAACGCAGGAAGTCGAAATTACCAATAGAGTACAAAAAACGATGAAACTTTATCACACGATGAATTCGACATTTATAAATAAAAAGAAATTTCCAAGAAAACGAAGCTAAATGAATTCAAAACAATTTACCGGCCAATATTAACATTCGAATGTGAATCCTGGGTATTAATAAAGAGACAAAAGAGTCGAATACAAGCAGTTGAGATGAAGTATCTTAGGCGAGTTAAAGGAGTCACAAAGAAAGATAAAATAAGAAATATGAAAATAATAGAAGACCTTGAAATAGAATCAACACTTAAATTTATTGAAAAGAGACAATTAAGCTGGTGGGGACATTTACAAAGAATGAACGATACAAGACCAGTTAAAAAAGTATGGCAACCAAAAATACAAAAGAGAACGAAAATGGGAAGACCAAAACAAACATGGGATGGTGTTATGGTAGGCATACTGCAAGAAAAAGGTAAAACATGGACAGAAGCAAAAACAATGGCAAGAGATAAAAAACAATGTGCTAAATTTGTACATGAATAAAATTCTATCTGGACCGGAGCATCGATGAAAAAATGGATATATGTATATGTCTTAAGCATAATGCGATGTACCTAGTTGGAATAAGTATAATTGTAAAAGTATACCCTACCTACACCATATACTATGGTAGTTGGGCTTTTAATAATACATATATATATTTTTTATTTGAAACATTTTTTGATAACTTCTGCCAATTAGATGTGTCATCCTGTGTGTGTCAACAGTTTAATTTGTTTGATTCAAATTAATAAATAAAAGTTAAATTAGTTTTTCAAAAATTCAGTGATTTTTTAAAATTTAATTTATGTTGTAGTATCTAAATTTTACCCATATGCCAAGTCATGGAAATATTGTGAGATGTTATTTACCATCAACAGATTTTCAGAATAATAAAACTTAATAAATAAATGTGGATACGAATGAATTACCAAAGAGTCTACTATTGCGTTGTAATTAATACAATGAATCTGTACCTGTATATTTTAGTATGTTATTTTCATTGAAGATTTTTATTTTCACCAAGCTTTAAGAAGTGTTCCAAAAGCCACAAATAAATAAGACACTTCAATTTTTTTCCTTTGTTTTTGACAAAAGAGAACACTCCTAAATACGCAAGACAGCATTTCAAAGATGCACAAAATAAGATCAAAATGTCCTGAGCTCCTTTTAGAAAGCTTTCAAATTCCCAAGTTGATAATTATACGTCGGAATTCTCTCCCACTTCATTCTTGCTTGGAGTAGTCCGTCTATCACTAAAAACCAAGCCACTTCAACTTCAACTTCAAACGTCTTTAAGGCAGTATTTTTTAACACGAATTTGTGGGTCATTTAATATCATCTCGAGAATCGAAATCAGGGATTTATAATGAGACATGTGCGTGTCGACAAAATTCACCAACCACTTAAAATAAGTGCGTTTCCCGCCTGATTTTGACGACTTTAAAAGACCCTTTATAACAAACGCCTGGTACCATCTAACTTTCAGGCAAAGAGGGATATAATTTACTTTGAATAAAAAACTTCACTAATATTCATACATTTTCCAAGCTTTTTGATTTTGACAAATCGACAAAAGGATAATGTCTTGCGTGTTGAATTGCCAGAGTTGTATTATAAAATTGGATCAAGCTTTGAAATTTCACACTTTAGATAATCTATTGTTTATAAGACAGAGTTAATAATTGTGCACACTATTTGAACCAATATTTTTTTTTCATTTTAACTATGACACGTTCAATTACATGATTCAACGAACCATACCGCTGCTTCCACAGTTAGTACTATACGAAATTTTATTTTACTTAGGCTGAACTTTTGCTGTTTGAAATTGTTAGTATATTCACAGCATTCACAGATTGTTTTTTGTGCTAAGACACATGCCAGAGATTTTTTGAACCATGTTTTTCATGGTGCTATATATACTAACCAGTCATTTCCCACAACCAGTCCTAATTATTACGTTCTATAAAGACTATATTATGAGACATACATGACCAGCTCTATAAAAGAAGAGGACCGCAAGGAACAAGAATTGGTATGCATTTCACAAGTATGAAAATGTATTCTTCCATTCCACATGAATCTACATAATATACAACTGAAAGAAGTCTTCGTGCAGTCTTACTCTCGCTCATGCATTCTTTTGATCTCACTTTTTTCTAGTTTCCCAGGAAAATCTTCGACTAACTTTTTTGCGATTTTATCTATTCCTTCAAGTATTATATTTCTTTCCAATCGAATGTGTCCTGGAATGTGTAGTTCGTTGAGTTTTTTAGTCATTCTAGAACACAATAATTCAGCGATTTTGTGGCTGCTTGAGTATCCGATATTATAATAATGTCTTGCTTACTTTTAGATTTTATTAAAATGAACAGTGCATACTTTCCTGTATCGTTTTTGATTCTTGGCACGTACACTATTAATGAGATATGTGTACGCAATTTAACAATTCATTAACTTCCATAAGAAAATGTTTTGGCTAAAATGAAATCAAAATGATATTAGTAACGTTATAAAAGGGAGTGTTGAAAGTCTTAATCCACCCCTGGTCGTGCATGATTACCAAATCATTTAGGGTGCTCGGTGGGCTAAGACAAATGATATTATGGGATGCATTAGGTGGTAGTGCGGCTGCAGTTTTGACCGGATAAGTAAATAAATATGAGAAAATAACAAACCAAGATAAATGGTTTTAGCTAGCAGCTCGAAAAAAATGTCTGGGAAGCTTTGCGAAACTGCCAGTTCCACTTTTCGCCTCATTGTGCACGAGATACACGGGAAAGAATTCAATATGTGAAATTGTACATAAAAAAATCATCTGCGAGAATAATGCCGTCGACGGAATAAGAGATAAATTTCCGTTGAGCAATAGACAAATCTATTGTTACTCGAGTCATGGTCTGAATACATTACTGAGTACATTACAGTCTGGATCTACACATTAATCAATCCCAATGCAATTTATTTTATTAAGCAAATTCACCTGTGAAAAATTATGTTCACTATTTTAAATTATATTTTGATATTTTGCAGTGGATGGTTTTATGAGGTTGCTTGGCTTCGGTCTAATAAAACATAAGTTAATTTTAACAATCACACTAATAATCATTACTTCAGTCGTCTACCAGCGCTACACCATTTTAACTTTTTGTTATCAACGTGAGAATCTCTATTTTGTTTATTTATAAATTCTGGATATTGCTGTTCATGTCATTATGTTTGTTTATTAAGTATACAGTGCTATTCAAAAGTCCCCTCCCTCGTATCTTTTGAACGGCTACACTTACATTAATAAAATTTGGAGGGTGAAAATAAAGTGTTGTAAACTTTTTTACGAACGGTGACAGGCTACGTAATAGTAATAGATGACGTCACAGTGCCACTCTGGCCAATAATTTTAAATAGGACCTTATGGCAAGTGATATCTCGTTTTAAGGGCATTGACATTGGCTACATAGCCATATTAATTTTGTTTGGGTTTAAACTAATTTAGACGGATAAATTAAATAAATACCAAAATTATTGAAATTATTAATTAAAATTTAATTAATCAAATATCAACAATGAATTCTTATAGCAAGTGTTCGAAATGTGCTCCGTCTACTTCCTGACAGTAATACATCCTATTAGTAAACTCTTGTCGTACTCGTTCGAATGTGTCAGCTGGAATTGCATTGCATTCTTCAATAATTCTTTTTTTCAAAACGCCAATGCTATCTGGTGCCGTAGTATAAACCTTGGATTTCAAGTATCCCATAGAAAAAAATCTAATGGTGTCAGATCTGGCGACCGAGGTGGCCATTCTATAGGACCTCGCCGGCCGGTCCATCTACCTCGATATTCTTCATCCAGGTTACGTCTTACTGCACCATAATAATGTGCAGGAGCACCATCTTGTTAAAATGTTATTTCCAGATGGCCGAATTCATCTGGATTATCTTCCAGAATTTCAAGAATTAGCGGCTCAATTGCATTATGTAACATCTCCAGATACACTTCACCGCTTAAATGTGAATTTAGGAAGGCAGGAACAACTATGTGGTTTCCCAAAATACCTGCCCAAACATTGACTTTTTCTGGAAATTGGGTATGTTGTTCACGGAAAGTGTGAGGATTTGTGTCACTCCAATACCTTACATTTTGTGTATTCACATTTCCATTGAGGCAGAAAGTACTTTCGTCACTAAAACAAATTGTATTTGTGTAATGTGAGTTTTGACTAATTTTATTTGTCATACATTCACAGAATTCGAGTCTTCTGTCGGGGCCGTCATCCGAAAGGTGGTGCACCATTTTTAACTTGTATGGAGATTAATTTTTAGCCAACACTCTCTGTACTGTACTTTTACTTACTTCACAGATACACGCAACTTTAGTTGATGAGGAAGAAGGGGTTTACTACCATTTCAGCAACTATAACAATTTTTTTATCATCACTAAATGTTGGTCGACCAGATCGTTTGGCATCTTGAACACTACCTGTTGTTTCAAACTTGTGAAGAAGCTCCCTCAAATAAATTCTCGAGATAGGGCGATCTGGGTATCTCTCATTAAATAAACGTTCCGCTTCATGGAGATTCTTTCTAGATTCACCAATTATTAAAATAGTTGCTACTTTGGCGGCTTGAGTACGTACACCATTTTGCCTATGTAAAACGTCTCGTTAAACAATAATAAAATTAAATATTTAAGCTATTTAGAAAAACTTTGCAAAACAACAAATACTATTGAATTAAAAACGTCAATTTTTTTGACAACTAACCAGAGGCGGACTGAAAAATCTTCAATATTTAAATGTGAAATAATAATTTTGGTATTTATTTAAATTATCCGTCAAAATTAGTTTAAACCCAAACAAAATTAATATGGCTATGTAGCCAATGTCAATGCATTTCAAACGAGATATCACTTGCCATAAGGTCCTATTTAAAATTATTGGCCAGAGTGGCACTGTGAGGTCATCTATTACTATTACGTCACCTGTTACCATTCGTAGAGAAGTTTACAACACTTTTTTTTTCACTTTTCAAATTTTATTAATGTAAGTGTAGCCGTTCAAAAGATACGAGGGAGGGAGGGGACTTTTGAATAGCACTATATAAATATTTGTGATCAAATTATTATATATGTTGTAGTATATAAGTTGTATAAGTAATTAAATTGAGTTGGTGATATTAATAAGTAAAAATTGGGATATACAAAACTGGATTATTTTAAATTTAGTCTTTGAATTAACAGAAAAAAATGAAACCAAAAATTTACTGAAATTATGCAAATTATAATATGATATGTCATTAAATGTGAAGTTTTCTTTTGCTGTTGCATGTCTCAGCTTGTTCTTCTTTCTTCTCTATTGGGATGCTTCAGCTCATTCAGGTTATAAAAGGTATGAAACAAACCACTTGCGAATTCAAATAAATCAATTCAAAATGGGGATAAAAACAAAACAACAATATCAAATTTAATAAAATACGGAGCTACGGAATTTGTTGCCTTAGAATTAACACTAATCATTAACAAAAATCTATTTTTAGTCTTTGGGCTTAGTTGTATCTTGGCAAACATATTTGGAAAGTGTGTTTTCGAGCCAATCAGCGTTAACCAGTACGACAAGCCACGGATTTATTATTACAATGAACCGTCAACTACTCTGGTCGCCATTAGGGCCAAAACATGTATCTTGATAAGCTACATATCATGTTCGTACTAATCCCTCACCTTACATCCCAAAGCTCATTAACATATTACATACATGTATACTAGCTTATTTGTGTTTTTTTTCATGATAGCTCACATCCATACCTGTTTATAGATGGGCCAATGCAGTCATATTATCAGGTCTACTATAGTAGATTGTCTGTTATAGCATATTTATAATTCTTTCAACTTTGGCGTCTTCGATACTTTCCAAAGTATGTCAACAACATTTAAAAGGAAAACAGTACGTGAACTCTGTAACAGAATAGAATAGTAAACTAAAGTATAAGTGGATATAAAGACCAGTTATCCACTAATATTTTACGCAATTTTTTTTTATTGGTGCACTTTGAAATTATAAATACTGGTCTATAACTACTACAACAACAAGAAATGGAAATCATAGATGGAAATAAGAACTAAATGTCAAATGAATTGAATTCGTGATGTATATGATGTATACCTTGCGTTGTCAAGGAAATGAGAAAAACAAACTAATTTGTATTTTGATGGAAATTCAACCTTATTGAGTTCTGTGAATGTCAATATTATTAATTTAAATACCATTTCCTAAGATTTGAAAAATCGAAATATTAATATTTCAAAAACAATACCAACGGCACTTTCCCTTTCAATTTATAAATTTTGCATTGTTCGAATAAAAGTTTTGACGTGACAAATTACTCCTGTGAGATCAATAACAAAAAAATTGTCATTTAGACATGATTTAGACCATAGATTTAGACTTCGGTTCTCGAGTTGTTGATGTTGCCACGGTAACTTTAAAATACGCGCGTTTTTTAAAGTTCTATTTATACACGCTGAGGCTTTAAATAGGTAAAATGGTTCACCAATAAAAAAAAGGAAATTTCTTTCTATGTAAGGAACACAAAACAGTCTAACCCACAAAACAGTATAAAGGTTGGACTGTTTTGTGGGTTAGACTATTTTGTGTTCCTTGCATAGAAAGAAATTCCCTTTCAATTCTATGACAGTGTTCACGTGCAGGAATGTAAATATTGAAAATAACTTAAAGAATGGTTTTTAAAGGAGTAGTAAACAGAGAAGTGACAACTTAAAAATCGATAAATGCAAGTCACAAGTAAACTAACTGATCGTGAAAAAAATATTATTAGTAGGTATATACCTATATATACCAATTTATTCCCAGTAGCTGCGTTGCAACGTGAAATATATTTCAGTTCAATTGAATTATGAAATTCTACCTGCAGAGATCTTTAAAAACTATTTGCACACTTCAGTCTTTGATTGAAAAATAATCTTCAACTTTAATGTGGGTGATCATCAGTTTTTAGTCATCTTATTAAAACAATTATATAAAAAGTCAGTCTAGTTCGAACGCGAAACTTAAAAACAGAGGTAATTGATAATGCTCATCTTTCCCACTACTACTAAATCAATACAAGCAAGAAGTGATAATCTCATTTCATCGTGCCTTACAGCTTGAAAACAATAGGTGAAATTTAAAATATGTTCATAATAATGTAATATAAACTGGTATACCATAAATAATACAGTAACTATTTAAATAATTCTGAAGAAAAATGGATATCGGTTGTAGCAAGTAGGAAAAGCCATCCAATTAGTGAATCAATTCATTTTTTTTTCATCGTACCACTGTGTGTGTATAAAAGAGGAAAAAATTCCAGCACGTACAACAAAACTATAGCGCGGCAGCGATTAGACGTCATGCTGGGATTTAATAGTCCTTCAGTGTCTAGCGAACTTCAACTTTCGTTTTCTCGGCTTCTAATTCTATTTTTTTCCAAAATGTGTGGTTTTTGAATATTTATCTTTTTATAATCCGTTGTAATTAATTTTTCAACAATAAATCTGTCGATTGCAACACATAAGGACGTTCAAATAATTGTAACGATAATAATTTTTGAGATTGAGAATTTCATATCTTCTGTAAGTTTCTTGTGACATTATTTATTATTTTTCTCTTATTTTTTGGGAATCAAACCACAATAATGTTTTTAATTTTTTATTTCGAAGTTTCGGTAGCTAACATAATTTTTAAAAACTTGACAATACCGTATGTTAAGGGTTTATCAGAAAGAATTAAGAAAATTGGTAATCAATTCAATATTCGAACTAGCTTCAAATCTAACTATACGTTGAGATCTATACTAACAAAAACAAAACCAAAAAATGAAGAACAATCTTAAAAAAATTGCATGTATATCAGATATCTTGTGAATGCGACAAATTCTATTTAGGTGAAACATTGAACCATTGAAAGCCCAAATAAGTGAACATAAAAAATATATCAAAGATAGGGAGTTCTTTAAGTCAGGTATTTGTAAACATGCTTGGGAAGAGGGGCATAAAATTCAATGGGTTTCGACAAAAATAATATTGAAAGAGCCCAATAATAAAAGACGAAAAATCAAAGAAAGTGCTTTGATACAACTAAATGCAGATAAATGTGTAGCTAGTATTTCAGCCGAATGTAGTCAAATTTGGTTACCAATGTTAGCATAAATTTCCAATAATCAATTACCTTCGTTATCAGAGCATCATAGGGTTTTATCCAGGTTTTCTTATGATTTATCATTGGAATTTGTTAATCGATACAGTTTAATACACAAAATCACCAAACTGAGTCATACATATTTTGAAAACAAAAATAATCATACACAAAAAAGTAATAACAAACGCGTTTTATTAACAACATTTCCAAAATAAGCGAAAAAAAGCGCTATCCCAATAAAAACCGTTCCTGGAACGTGCACTTCACTGTGATTGTCTTGTTGTCATATTTTTTTCATTGTGTCAGATAGGAACCAAAAAATATTTTATTATTAGTTAATCTTGACAAAGGTAGCTGAAACGCTACCGAAACGTCGAAATAAAAAATAAAAAACATTATTGTGGTTTGATTCCCAAAAAATAAGAGAAAAAAGAGAATTTCATCTTTTGCAATGCGCGAAAGGAAAAATGCATTGAAAATAATTATTGACCTATCCATGTATGTCGTTTTTTTATTCAAAATGGTAATATTATTTCATTGATTGAAGTGACCATGTGTACGCAATACATTCTAAAGTACATATGAATTCCCATCGGTATTATATTGCTAAACCAGAACGAATATTTGCATAAGAAGAGGAAGGAAGTTAGATAGCAGCAGCGGTTATGGCGTCTAGGATTTTTGTCTCCATCGCATCAGTTGAGATAATGATAAAAAGTTCTCGCGTGCCGTGTTTTACGAATCTGGGTAAGGAAGTTAGGGTGTTTGGGTCAATTGTAGGGGCGAAGGAAACGTAACGATTTAGTGGAACTCAAGTTTTACAACTTTCTGAGGTTTATATCTTCTTATAATACCCTATGTATTAGACTTTAAAATGTTCATTTTACTGCATTATTTTATAAACATAACCCCGCTGTCATTAAACAGGAACTTTGGAAATGCCATATATTTTTATGGTTATTGAACAGCAAATCCAATTTTTGAGGCTATTAAAGACGTTTAGAGATTATAAGCAGAATATGCACGTTGACGTTTATTACACCACAAAATCACTGCATTTTATGTGAGATATCCTATCCTCATTTTTATGTACAAATTTCACACTCAACAACACATCTTGTTTGGTTACTTTGATTTATTATGTCCCGCTGATCGAAGTCTTCATTCAATCTGGGATTATTATAAATATGCATTACTGAACATTATTATGATCATAATATTTTTAAAACGAAAAGGACGATATTTTTGTAACTTTGAAAAAAGTGAATTTAAGCTCAATACATCTAATCGACTTTTATTATTAATAATTTACATCTACTTTTTCAATTCAATGTTTTTTTAGATCCTGTTATTTTGACGTAATAGATGCTAGGTTTAGTAGGAAGAATAATATGTGAAAACAGGATAATGAAACTCATAAACATTTGCTCAATAATTAAATATATATAGCATAATACAACTCTTCTACCACATTGTGGTGTAGAGAGATATTTTTAATCTTTCACAAGTTTTTTCCAAGTTCTTCCTGTCAGTGGACAGTTTCTTAGCTTCCATTCAAGTTTTTCCTTTCCGCTGCAATATTGCCATCCTGTGCCTATCTCTCTTTTTATTCTTTTGAATTATCGCTCCCCATATTTTTTTTAGTTAATCTAGTCTCCTCCAAAGTTGACTGTTTCCAGTTCTTCTCTTAATGTATTTCTTATCTTACCGTTTTTTGTTACTCCTCTTATTCGCCTTACACATTTCACTTCAGCTGCTTGTACTTTACTCTTTTGTGTTCTATTAAGTTTCCAAGATTCACAGCCACGCGTTAACACTGGTCTGTACACAAATTCAAAGACCTTAAGTTTCTTTATTGCTCTTGAGATTTCCTTTTTAATAATAAAGTTTTTATTTATGGAATAACTAGATTACTTGCTTTTAGTACTCTTCTATTTATTTCTGCTTCCTGTTGAATAATTTATTTATTTTGTATTTAAGAAAATGTCCATTAAAAGATGTCTAAGTTAAAGGGAATGGCATACTGTACAGCGCAGTTGTTCGGATTTCGACTTTAAATAGTTATGGGAAAATCGGGTGTGCCCTATTCGAAGACGAGTCAGGATAAATAGTTCATTCCTGATCCTGTAACGGCACTCCTGTACAGATTAAATGCTCCTTACAGTTCACTTGGCTTATTGCAAGATTGGGACCCATTATTATTATTATTATTATTATATTTAGACAAGGGCAGAGGGACAAATCCCTATTATGCCCAAAAACAGATAATTATACAAGAAACTTAGGTAGTAATAGGTAAAGAACAGAAAAATAAGTACAATATACACAATATACCAAATAAATTATAAGTGCTCTAGCAGCGCACGATCACCACTAGTGTTGCCAAAGTTGTTGTTAATCGATTCCTTCATATTAAATGATTCTATAGTGACTTTTATATGCTATAACGCATTATACGATCATTTCTTTTAGAATGATATAATACCTTATAAGCAAGTTTATAATGCTTTGCATTATAAAACACTTTTTAGTTGTATAGTGCCTAAATATTCTTCGTTATAAAATAGTTATTGTATACCGTTCCATTTTACAATGAAATATTGTTGAAGACATTTCTTCGGGATAAAAATGTTGTATTATAAATCGCCATGTTTAAATAAGCAACTCTTGTACCGCTATCGCCGCCATTATGAGCAATTGAGTTAGAAACATGAAACTGTATTGAAAAATGTGACTTTATCATTATTTAGAGAATTATATTGTGAAAGAATATCCATATAAAGTGATAAACTATTGAAATCATAAAAAGAAAGTATTTTGGGACTTTCTATTTTATCATTATTTTTTGAGTATCTACTTGAAACTTAACCAGAATTGAAGCGCTTCATTTTCTTGCCAAATATATACCTATAATCTATCAGTAAAATTTGCGGCGCATCAAAATTTGTGCTATTAAACTATCCAAATGAAATTATAATTTTCACTATCGATGTCCGCCAAAGCGGCCCAAGTCGTTTTGATAAGTCTCCATTTCTACAAATGAAATGTAGTATGCACGTTTAAATTGAAATATAATTTGTTTTTGATATTCTCACTAAAAAATGAAATGCTTTTATAAACTGCTATATGACAAAATGTTTCCATTGTGATCGAGATAACAGCATTATAAAAAAATGTATTGCATTATACAACCATTTTTTGTTACCTTCATACTGCCGCTTCAATCCCATTTTATAGTTGTGACTACATGACACACTATTAAATCATTTTATAGTAGCTGTATAAATGATTATAAAACAGTCGATTAAGAGTTTTATAAATATGTATTAAATAGTCATATAAGAGTTGTATAAACTTTTAATAGAACTGTTATACAACCAAACAGTTGTATAAAAATGGCCCTTTTTAGTTGTATGAGGATCATTTAATTGTTTTGTAGACCGTTATAAGAACTTCAGTATCCTATATTATATATCTTGTAGCTGTTTATACAAACCTTATAGAATTCAAACTGCTACTTGGGATATATTTTAATTAGAAAGAAAACTAAACTTCGTTGGACAAACAAATCACAAATCGAACAGCCTGGTAAACCAAAATTGATCGATTGTGGTTAATCTAATCATGGATTTCGTGATAAATAAAGATGAGAAAAATATTTTTGTAGGTAAAATTTCAAACAGATTTCGATAATTTTAGATTCTTTTTGCAGGCAAGTAGCTAACTGTTTGGAAAATTACAAATTTATTGTAGAATTACAATGTATCATGCAATTTTAAAAGAATTGGCCAAAGGTTCGAAAAATTTGTAATATGTGTAAGAAGATTACAAGTTTATTGTAATAATTCAATTTTCAAAATTTTCGTTAAAAAATAATGAGAAAGTTTCAAGCCTTTTAATAATGTCATGATAATTTTATTACTATGATTTCTTCATAGATTTGCAAAAAAAATGTTTGAATCAAATTACAAATGGTTTTGATTAACAGTTGGAAAAAATTGCAATTTTGGAAGTTCACTCTAATTATATTATATTTCTCATCATCACACATTGACTTGTAATTTCACTTATGATTTGTTTTCTAAACACTTTGACAAACATTTTTAACACAATAATTTCTTGGATAAATGTTTTTAGCCCTCCTATCTGCGGTCCTGTGCAGAATCAGGTGATCTGTTGCATGGTGTACCTTCTTTTAATTTATCACAATTTTCATTGGTATACCTGATTCTCAGGGTGAATCATCGCAGTTTGCAGACGTATAGCAGACACAAGAGCTATCCGATGAGATGACTCAACTTCAACAAGTTAATGGTCAAACTCATAGGCGCTGTTAGGTAATAATTTTAAAAGGTTCTCGTATTTAAAAACTACAATTTTGCAAAGTTCCTAATTGTTATTTTGAAGGCTAACAACTAAACTGAATTGAGTGTGGGGTAAAATCAGTATTAAACCGATTGTCAACATTTGGGTCAACTTGTCATATCAGTACCTCTTTCGCTTAATAACCCTAAAGCTTAAGCAGTAACTTCAGAGTTATGAGTAAAAAAAGGAAAGGGTTGATTTTATACTGAATTAAAATTACACAAGGAAAAATACGCAATAAGAATAATTATTAGTTTCTTAATGACACTGAGTCATCAAAGCCGTTAACTTAATGATGAAATTATATAATAATATAGTTATTTTGAGATTTGTTTTCGATTATCCTTGGTCTATTGTTATTTCTTTTAGTATGGCACTTAAATTTGTTCTTGTTTCTGACATGTTCTTCCTTTGTGACATGTATCTTTATTTTCTAAGCATTTATTGTTAATTAATGTATGCATTTGTCTGATATACAACGAAATACTCCAAACGTATTGTCTCATCCCATTGAGCAAGTGGTGCAGTGGTAACGTAACGCTCTTGGCTTGCATTCGAAAGAACCGAGCTTCATATCCCAAGCCAGTCTTCTGAGCGTTTTTTCAGAGGTTTCAGAGCAATATGCGAATCCTGGATCAATACAACTACCACCGCTCCCACCACTTCATATCTGAACCCAAAATTCCACATTCCTCCCAATACTGACTGAAAAGACCTCCGAAAAGTCTACAGTAGCCCACAGTATCTACAGTTTTTGTATTATCCTTTAGCAAAAAAGTAGAAGGTGACTTACATCCTTGTGTTTTTATATTTTTTGCTAACTTGAAACGAAAAAATGAACTCCTATTGTTTTTAATTTAGATGTAGTTTTTATTAAATAATATAAATGTCACCGTCAACATCTGTGACCCCCCATAAAACGCTTATGGGAAAGAATATTCGACTGGATCTAAGATTTCTTATTGCGAATTTGCCGTATGCTGAAAGAGTTTATTGACTGATTCACTGACTATGTTGTTCGGATCGACAAAAACGGTTTTTATTTTTAAGTAAGTATAATAGCTTCAGTGCCCTCGTCTATTTTTGAAACCTTTTGTATGTACTCGTATTAAGCGATTTAATACAGGCTTTTATTGACTGCATCTAATACAAAAAAAAACATAAACCAGAAATCGTATAACCATAGAGGCAGCCAAAAGGCAGAGCTCTGATATCTATAGAGAATCCATATATAGAAAGACAGAGCTTATTGGATAATTCAGGTATTATACTGAGGTCCCCATTTATTTTAAAATTTGCAACTTCAATTTCTGAAAACTCTAAATATAACTGTGTGTCATCAGTATGAAAATGTGCTCTCATGTATTGAAATATCTATAAAATTGGGAAATGTAAATTGAAAATAAAAATGGATCTAAAATAGACCCTTGAGTAAGTTGTAGAGAATTAGATATGTATTCTCAGCCAAGCAAACTTTCTGTGATCTTAATTCTAAATAAGATTGCAACATTTTTTGAGAAGTTGCATCAGAACCTAAATGACACACAGGAGTAAGTAAAGCGTGATTAATTTTATCAAAAAAATAAGAGTAAAATTAGAGTTTAAAATTATTTGTATTTGTAACTATGAATAGGTCCTTCATATAAGTAGGGAACGTGTTTACGAACCAAACAGACGGATTTCAAAGTAGATAGAGCGAGAAAACATGAAATTTTGTATTTTCTTAAATAGGATCAGCAATGTGTCCGTAACGAATTGCCCTATTTTGTAATTTGAAATGGAATTGATCACCGAAAGAAAAATCTCAGTAATAATTATCGAATGTTTGTTAATGTCAAATTTGTTCATAATTACGTATTGATATTTATAAATGAAAAAGCTTATTTATTATAATAATTACCGATGATTTGTTTCATTAATAAATAATGGAGGATTTTTTCTACTATGATTGTTAATTTTGAATAAAATGTTTTAATAATAAACAAATAATCTAATACGCCAACTTCGCGATGATAATTACTAAGTTTAATAAGTAATTATATAAACTTGCTTTGATTATTATTATAAATGGTACAGTGTCTGTAAATAAATCTTTTTGTATCATTATAACATTCGATAAATTCATTTGTTTGTTATAAACCTACATTATACATATGAGCAAATATTGTTTGATAGTTAATCTTGTTTTTTATAAATCAACAAACTGTCATGCGCGTTACCTTAGTCTGCACATGTGATGGAGCTTCCCTTATCCCTTTTAGATTTGCTGTGTATCGTCGTAAATAATAATCTTTTCCTCCGTTTCAGTAGTGTGGAGATTTGTATGTTTAATTATATTATTTTGATATTAGTAATAGTGTGGCAGCGTAGGGGTGGGTAAATAGTTTAGTGTTTAATGAGTATGTGCTTGAACTGGTGATTCTATTTGTATTTGGATATTGTACCACAGAGTACATATGTGATTGTACCAAAATAATGGCGGACGGCGGTGTATGTGTCGACTTGAACCAATGCTGATTTTTGCAAATTTCGAACGTAAGTACATAGACAGTGAAAATACCTATAGTATATGTCGTATTTAATTGTACCTAATTGTAAATACTATTCTTTAGAAAAAAGGAAATAATTCCGACTCCTCTTTTTCCATGAATGATCAATGTTTCTTATACGATGGAGTGATATTTTCTAGAATTTCTTGAAACACAGTTTTTTTATATAATTATATTGTATTTTTTGTTAAAATTATAATGGAAAAAATTGAATAAATCGCTTTATTAAAAGTTTTGTTGTTTCATTTATCAGCATCTAGATATAAGTCATTTTGAAGAAAAGCACAACAATTTATCATTTATATATTTAAAAAAACTGTAATGGTGTAGAAAACAAATAATAGGTATAGCTATAAACACTAAAAAGAACAGAGAAATTTAAAAAATTTCTTATTTCACTCATTTCATCGACTGCACTGAGTTGCCATCTCCAGTAATATCCTCTAAAAGTAATCAATGTATTAGCAGAAATCACCAAAAGCTGATATGGTTTCACTAACTGCTAATATCATGATAACTTTTCGGGTCTACTGAAGATAGCAGTCTAGTTGCCGAAATAAGTATTTGGACATCAATCTATAAATATTGATAAGAAAATATAAAAAATATTTGTTTATTATCAATAAAGGGGCTTTTGTCATGTTTTCATTGTGAATAAATATATGGGTATACTAATTGAATCTGGAATAACAGTGGCAGAATATGTAATAACTATATACAATGTCTTAGTAATAATAAATAACATACGGTGTGGTGGAAAGACATATATTCTTAGTGATTAATCATTTTTTCATAAATACAAAATATACATTTATTGTTAATAACTAATTATTATAAGAAAATATTCTCATGTAATAGTAAATAATTCTTTATTTATAGAGTGAAAATAAATAATTTGTTTTTTACTAACAAACGTTTAATAAGCCATATTTCAATAACGGATTTGGTGATAGTTAATTAGTCTTAGTGATTGTAACCAAACTGTTCTTTCAGTGAAGAGCACCGGAAAGACAAACCATAGCAAAGGTGGGATTCAAACAGAGACTAATGCAGCTGAAAAATGGAGGGACAGATTTATTACGTAAAATTTGTTTTGCCAAAGTGTCTATATGTACACAATTACTTAGTAATAGGTTTTCAAAAACTTTTTTAACTTCACTTTGGAATTATCCTTCATGGTTTTCCTTCCTTCTTTGAATATACTGATAAATGATGGATTTGCAGATTTTTTCACAAAATTAGGTTCTTCTATGCTGTTTTCGGCTGCAACACATTGGAATATATCAATGATTTTTATTAGTGGAAGCGCAAAGCGAAAGCCGCTTCATGACTTGAAAAAAATTATAAATCCTGAAAGACCAGCAATGTCAAGAAATACTTTTGCCTCTGAAGATACATTCGGATATTCACCATAAGTGCTTGGGATTTATAATAATTTCTACCTGATAAACTACTTACTTTTTTTATTTAACTAACTTTGTAGCTCCAATAACTACAAATTTAAATTTACGATGATCAATATATTATTATATTTCTAGAATTGTTTTCTTTAAAATATTACTCACTACACTGGTATGTATAATTACCTAACTTCCTACAACTTTTCCTTCCTTATTATACGTGAACCCTTTGTTGTTAGTAATTATACACTAGAAGTTATACGTTCTTAATGCTTAATTTGAGTTGGCGATAAATTAATACGATTGCCGTTAAATAAAAGTCGTTTTTTCAGTGACAATATTGTGTCTATACCCTTATTAAAATTAAATTACTCTAATTTAGTCGTTTGTCATAATAAAACTGATGCCTATTAGACAATAATTATAGATTCATGATAAGTTTAGGAATACAATTAGTAGCATGATTAATACACGTTAATTGGTACCTGCTGCCAATTTGTCGGACAAGGGCTGAATATGATTTCATTTGTACACACGCTGGTATTTAGAAATCAAAAAACATATCAGAAATGACCCATAATTACATGCTACAAATTTCTGATCATTTATCAATTCTGATCTAAAGGGTTAACTTTGTCTAAGCTGTTGGTTTGTTAACTTTGAGGAGCTAATGTTTCCGGCTATTAAAAATTGTTCGCTTATTTAAATTTTTTAATAATTACACTAGCTCAGATGTTCGTTATTTTAATGATACATTGGATTATTTTGGAGATTTTCAGTCACAAATGAATTGTCATTAACTATCGGTTTCTACCAAGTGTGGTGACAAGAGTACTTAGTCCAAATCATTCAACCGTAGGTACACCATTCTTTTATTTCATTTCATTAGAGAAGAGAAAAATAAACAAACATTTTCAGACATGCTTACAAATGCTTACAGCTTAAATAATAAACTTTTACCAATTTTTCGTCATTACTGGTAACATCTGATAAAATACATAAAAAGCCTTCTTAATAATAACACTTCATTGAATTAACATTTATTGTATGGTAAAAAATATTCTTTCAGCTTAGAAAAATAAATTTGGGAGTTCCATTATTTAAATTAATAGAATTTACAGCGCTCCCTACTGATGGAAGATCCCTTTCTCTGCTCGGTAATCCTCTTACCTACAGTTCTTACAGTTATTATTATCCAAATTATATTGCCTTTGAAATTAGTCTAATACTGATTGAATTTACTAAAGCAAGGAGCTACTTATTTTTGCCAGCCGATTAAGAAATTCTTTACAGTTTTTTATCAGTCTAGACTTGACATGAAGACGTTGTAACGGATAATATTCCTAAGAACATACTGGGAACTTTTCCATTTTCTAAATGATTTTTTCTGCAATTTTTGCTTTTGTTTTCAATGCCTCTACACCTAGTTAATGAGTTCCCATTCCGTTGATCCTCGAAGTTTGGGAGCAGTGTATTTTTCTATGAAATCCATTTGTTACAAAAATAAATGGATACAACTTCTTTTGTCCTTAATATTCCAGTTGTAAGCATCTGGTTCTTGAAGCCTTCTAGCTCGGTGCCATTCCAGTAGAAGTTAAGGAGTTTGATGGCAACATCTATGAAGTTATACATTTACATCAAATTCCGGGAGATCGGAAAGATATTTGATATCGAATTCAGGCATTGTCATTGTATTGTTGTCAGGGATTTAAGGAGCTGTTACTACAAGTCTAGGAATATTAACTTCGAGGACAGGTGGTCGAAGAGTTGGGGGAATGAGATTGGGATGGTTTTGGAGGTTCAGAGAATTTAGTCGTATCAGTAGATCTTTTTGTTGGTCTGAATTTTCCATATGCCTACAGTGTAATGATGATGCTGAGTTGCATGCTAAACTATTAACTATAGTACCCAAGTAACACATTTCATTTACCAGGCAAATAATGCTAGATCGAAGCATATAATTAAGAAAAAATGATAAAGTTTAGCATATTCTAAGCATTATTTTATAGAATAATTTCAGCCTTCCTTAAAAGACGTCTTATCTTTTTAAGACTAAATATTGCAACCAAGTAGCAATGATTGCTAGTAAGTCATGAAAAGTAGCCAAAAAATAGAGATAATGACTTTAAAAAATGCCAAAAAAATGAATAGCCAAATTGGAATTTAGTATGGTCATATAATGTCTTTGCGTGCTTCAATTAGTTCCATTTATAAGCAATATTATAAAGTTTTGTATTGGAATTAATTTGGATTTTAAATGGAAATTAATTTCAAAAAAACCCACAGTATTGCTAACCTTAACGTGATTGTAAATCTCAATTCAGTTGAAAGGTTACATGATATTTCAGAAATCATTATAGAACATGCAGAAAAAGATTGGAATAAAAATGAATGGAAAATTACAAAACTACGGAAATTTGGACGAATAGGTCTCTCACGTCTCTCTATTGGCCTTGTCGTGGGACTCTTTCTTAACAGGCTAATACCACTACGTCCTGGTGGAAAATTTGTTGACAATCTATGACTCAAAACATAACCTCACAATAATCTTCCTTTTTCTTAAACTTTATAATTCTGAAAGCTTTCACAAAGCAATACAAACAGCTATCTAGCTTTTAATTCCATAAAGCTTTGTATTGGCATAGAAAAATGCTTATTAAATACAAAAAAGACATGGCCGAACCGTTTTCTCACGATAATGAGCAATGTTGCCATAGTTTTTATATTTATATATTGATAGATATATGATACTATTTTTATATATAGAATATGCAAATATCTGGTTCAGAATATTATTTCTTTTCAAACTGGGATACAAATTTCAGAAAATCTGGAAAAGATAAATCAATTTAATCCATCACATATAATATAATCAATCAATCCAACTAAAAATACTATAAAAAACTTTAATTTCAATTGGATGTATACAGGGTGTGGCGCGACAAGTTTTGATTAAAAGTAATGGCG
>CAJUYI010001294.1:0-17353 GCA_910591695.1 Galerucella pusilla
TATGACCTTCACCTTCCTCCATATTACCGGAGTATGCCTTAAAGCTAGATGTCTTAGTTTGGATCGTGAAAATTATGAAAAGTATAAAATAATAGACATTTTTATTACAAGCGAAACTAAAATCTTCAACGAAGTTCAGTTTCTGATAGACCACGCCTGAATTTTTTTTTGTAAAACGCCAAATAAATAGTTATTTGTATACTAAGGCCGCAAAATGCTTTTTCGCGTTCTGAGAAAGAGATTATCGCCGAGGCCGCTCCGGCCGATGCAAGATAATCTCGAGGTCGCGAAAACATTTCGCGGCCATAGTATACACAATATTTTTCGTGCAACCGTGAAAATTACATAATTTCAATAAACATTATGTCTCTTTAGAAAAGACAGTTAGTTTTTGGTTCGAAATACATTGTTATTGTCATATTTCAGAAATGTCAAATGCTGTAGTGGCGTTCAGTTTGCCGGTAGTCACTATGGGAACGGCTGTAAAATTTTTTGTCGGCCGTCACTCTGGGTAACGGCCGCAAAATATCATTCTCTGGTAACGGCCGCAAAATATCATTTTGCGGCCTCTGTTGCGGCAGCAAAATGCTTGTTTTGCGTTCGGTTGCACGAAAAATTATTTCCAATAATACAAATGTTGGTCACAATACTTTTAAGAGTGCTTTAAAATGTTTTTTTTTTGTAAATTCGTAAATCAAAAAATGGCGGCCAAATCAATTCAACTACTTTTAAGCGTCTGCCCGTAGGTCAAACGTTGATTTAAGTAAACGTTAATATATCGGGAATTAGAATAATGCTGTTTGGGAAGTATCTGGGTCAGGATTGATGTGACCCATTCTAAATCTCATCTAGAGAATCCGGTGGGGTCAGTAAATAGTGGATTGTTAAGGATTGTTGACATAGTTTTTCATAGTTTCCCGAACTAATTGACGTTTAGATACTACTCCTACTAATAGATATAAACAATCTCTTGGTTTCTGATTACAAATATCATAAAACTCAGTAAATGTGGTATTTTTAAGTGTTTCCCGTTTTCACGATGGTCAACATTTCATACCTACTTGTTGTCTTAGAATAAATTCATTTTAGTGGTTAATGAGATATAAAGTACGATGCTCACCAAGTTTGAAACGGGAATTTCCAAAATATGGTTGGTAGTACATCGAGTCCGGTGGATATGCGCCTCGTCCTTTGGCGCTCCGATAATTTCCCTGGTAAAGTAAACCCTACCCTTTCCACTGAGGTCGACCGATACAACTACCTATCAAGGAAAGATACGAAATGTACACAGGAGTAGACAAGATAGAAGCCAAAGCCAACCTGATGGATGCGTGGCAGGCTAAAGACTCTCAAACGTTGGGCAAATGGGCTAACTTTGGTATGACAAATCGCACGAAGAAGTAGATTACTTCATAAGTCAAGTCCTCTCGGTACAAGGCTGCTTCGAGAAGTATCTGTTTGAACGTAGGAGAGCGCAAACAGCGCCTGCAATCATTGTGGGTGATAGTGGCCATGCAGAACATACACTAGCTACCGGTAAAACATTCAAAACATACAAGTCTACTAGAAATAAAAGAAAGCTGGGAACATGCATATAAAGTAATTAGAGGAGTAATAAAGACGAAAGAAAAAGAGGAAAGGACGGACAGATGAAGTGAGACATGTTTTTACTCTGTAGTAATGTGAAAACGGTTCCAGAATAAAGAGTGTAGACTTTCCCCATACTCAGGTCTGGCAAAGAGTAGAATCTCTAAGCTAACGTAACCTAATCTAAGCAATTCACCAGACTCTAAATCACAAACTAAAATTTATTTCCTCTTCCACATGCTTGAATACTCGAAATGTCCTATTTTTTCGAAAATATACTAATCTTGTAATCTATCTATCGGGGCGCAAATTGGTCGACCTCAGGTAAAAGGGTAGTGTTCCCTTTAGGAGGGAAATTATAGGAGCGCAAAACGGCCGACGCCGACACCGACACCAAACTAAAATATTTGGCTGGTAAAATAATATTTGGTCATACCATCTAACTGTACAATAAATCTTTATTATTAAATCCTTGAGACTAGATACCGAATAAGTGAAATATAATTTACATAAAATAATATGATGAACGCAAAAATTCCTATTATGCATTAGGGGCTTGCTGCAGGCCTGTGATATGATGTACAGGGTGATTTGGTAGTGTGATAAAGTTCAGTAGGTCTGTTACCAGTAGTAATAACCCAAGGACATTGATAATTGTTCGAAAAAATTTTATGACAGATTTCGAAAGCTTGTTGCCTACAAGCAACAAGCTTGAGAAAGTTGTCATAAAATTTTTAAGCATTTATCAATGTCCGAGGGTTATTCGGATAGAAAATTTTTTGCTAATTATAGAAAAAAATACAGATTTGAAACAATTTATCTAAAGGTGCAACTAACAAAGGAACAATTGGAAAAGTTAAATGTGACATATCGAAATATTAAATATTTGAAACTTCAAAGTCGAAATAAATCAATATGTGTCCATAGCAACGTGAAAATAGCCCATGATTGGGTGGAATTGTTCATGTGACAAAAAATGAGGAAATTTGATTGGTTCATGGAACTGTGAAAAAATTTTCATATTATGAGATACCAAAAAATTTTTTTATTAAAATTGTAGGTAGCTCGGAGTAGAACCAAAATAATATGAAACATGGTATTTATAGTTTACTTCGCAACAACTCCGCTTCACTCTTAATTATTGTAATAATAAACAAAACTTACCGGATAATGATGATACATTGGATATTTCACCCAAAAACATCATCAAAAACATAACAATCAAGTTGTTTGGAACCATTTTCATATTTATTTTCAGAAAAACAATTTACATGATAATCACTCGATTAATTCAACAATACTGTTGATGACACACGCTAGGCGGCGTGACCAAGCCAACATTTGATTGAAGAGTGAAACAAATCAGCTTCCGTATAAGCCATTTGATATTAAAGTGGTTTTATTTTGTAAAACTTTTGCGCAACCTTAGAGGTGATGCTATAGTCCTTCCTTTACTGCATCTACCAGTATGAAGTAGCAATATGGAAAACGCCTACAGGTGTGGTGATCTAATTGGATATATTGAGAAACTAAGGTCTGTAGCAACCCAATCCATGAACATTGACACTAGCATAGATTAGATTAGAATTGGAGTGGCTCTTTGTGCGCCTCCCTTGCGTAACTCTCTGACCTCGGTCTTTCTTCTCCGAATAAGTGAAACCGCACCCTTGCTGGGCCTTCTCACTCACAGAGTATGTGCTCCGCGGTTTCGTACTCTTCCTTTTCTTAGGCATTTAGCAATTCTACAGGAAGATTCTGGCCCTATCATTACCTCCGTCGCTCCGTGGCTAATTCGTCGGCCTTTTCATTGCCTTTTATTCCTTGGTGACCTGGTACCCAGGCTACGGTCACTCTTTTATGACTAACTAGTCTGTTGAGGGCATTGCGACACTTCAACACCAGATTTGATGTTATCCAATATGAGAATATCGCCTTTAGTCGATGACGATTCTTTGGCTATCCATCTTCCCTCTCATGAACTCTTCTGCAAAGCATTGCACCGCCATTACCTCTGCCTGAAAGACAGTAGCATGTATCCCCAGGCTTAGAGAGATCGTGTTCTTTCTTTTGTTCCTCATTCATTCCGGCTCCTACTCCAGAGTCTGTCTTAGAGCCATCAGTGTACCAGTTGAGATTCGCTGTTATGGGAGGCCCTGCTTTCCAGTCCTTCCTTCCTGGAATGTGAACTGTATATTTGTTTTTAAAACTATATTGTGGGGCAATCTGATCCATTGGCATTCCCAGTATTGGATCTGCCTTTATTTCTTCATATTATAACTTTTTGTAGCCCTTACCGTGTCCTTAACTTATCGGAGGAGGTCCCTGTAATAATCTGTGACTAACATCTTGCATTTTCCTGAATGAAGATATGCAGTGGTGGTAGGTTTACTATTACCTCCAGGGCAGCAGTCGGAGTCATTTTCATGGCCCCTGTGATACTCAAGCAGACTTGCCTTTTAATACTACTTAGCTGCCTTTGCACTACAATCTGCAGTGTCCTGGGCCACCAAAGGTTATCATTGGTCTCACAACCTGTGTATATAGCCATTTGGTAATTTTAGGATTTAATATCCGATTCTTTCCACATATTTGCCTTTACCTTCCAAGAGCGATTCTGGCCTTGCTTCAACGTTTGACCACTTAACAATAGATGTCGCTAGATGTGGAATTCTACTTCACTATACCGGGTGGCTCGAAATTATTGGATTGAACTGCTAAATTTAATAATTCAGTATACCAATTTCTTGATGAAAAAATTCAGTTTTAGTGAAAAAAATTTTATTGTTCATTTATATTACATTTGACATAAAACTTACAGACTTATCTAGAACTATAATAAATTTCTAGCTAAACTAAAAACATTTGTTGATAATCGTTTGAAAAACGATTGAATACATTTCTACAACTTAAATCCGAACAGAAATACAAAATTTTAAACACAAAAGCATATTTCTAATACACATTAAATTTAGATACTTATAATTATGCGTTGCATTTAGTTGAAGTTTTACTGGACAATATATCGGACCAGTCTTGGTTTTTTTTGTCATTCACAGAATGGTATTTTTCTTTCTTATCATCTAAAATCAACCCAAGTTTGCTGTCGGGCGCACATTTGTCTTTCAATAAACATTTTTCATTTTCTGGCATGTTCACATAGTTATCAGCTGATTTTAAGATCTCACTTGGGTTACTAACAGTAATGGTAGGTGTGCGATGATAGCTTGAATTGAACACTCCATTTGGAATGCCAGGAGATGCTTCATTGCCATTATCTGCTTCCACCTCTACTGAGGGAGTCACAATTTTTCCTGTTTCTCATGTTAAAATTTTCTTCATCTGGAAAGTAAATTTAATATTAGACCGTTTGAAAATCAATTATTCAATGAAAATAATGTGCAGCTTGTGTATTAAATTAGAGACGAGCATATTTATTGATGATAAACTTGATTGAACAATTTATTTATTAAGTTATCAATACTAACCATCGGTAAAACTCGCGGACTGGTGGTAGTATTCGGTTTTATGCTCATGTAACCATCTGCAGGAGCGGGCGATTTCGTAGATACATCATTTACGTAATGGGGGCTTACAATAACATCAAAATTGGGGGGACTTAACATCGAGAGATAATCACTCTGTCCTTGTAACATTTTCGTATTCATTACAAGGTATGGGTCATTGAGATCGATGTAGTACTGAAAAAATTGAAATTATAAAGTAGATATTAGACCATAATAAAAATTTTCTTACATTTCTTAAGGAATCCTCGAGCAGTGCACCAACTCTTTTGGTAAGTTTTGTGAACGTTGGTTCAACAGACCAGCACTCCCTCATTATCTGATACCTAGAAAAAAAAATTTGCATTATGTTTATCTATTCATTTAAGTTCCAAAAAAATAACATAACATAATATAAAGTTATAATTATAACAACAATAATTTTACACTGAAAAAGTATTACTCACATTTGTTTAGGACAGAATTCTGGCCTTTCAAGTCTATAACCTTTCTCTACAAGTTTATTGTAGAACGTTTCATCGACATGCATTCCAGGATATGGAGTTCTTCCCAGAGAAAATAATTCCCACATAACTATTCCTTAAGACCAGCAATCTGACTGGGTAGAAAACACTCTATCTCTGATGGATTCTATAGCCATCCATTTAACTGGTAAAGGACACTGAAACACACAGTATGCAGTTATATGAGAGCTAGTGATTATTTCATATAAAACTTACGTCTCCTTGTTTTCTGTAATTCTCATTTTTGTACATGATTTTTGCCAATCCAAAATCACTTATCTTAACTATATTATCTTCACTCAAGAGAATATTTCTAGCAGCAAGATCACCATGTAGTACCTGTAAAGGTTTTACTCGTGTTAAGAAAACAAAATTATGTTTTTTTTGGACTGATCTGGAACTGCCTTCAAAAACTGCCACTCTAGGAACCCACAAAAAGGTGACGCTTAACTGAATCTTTAAGCAAATCTTTTGTGGGCCAAAAGCCACTGGTCCTGAAGTAGCTATCAAAAGCTGGTTGTACATCTCGGTGGATTCAAACTAAACATCAGTCGTACTGGAGACAGCCCAAAAAGGAACACAACAATCTCCTGCGGTCAAAAAACCCTCGGCGACGCTGACTATTAAAATATTAAACCTCAGCAAGGGCTGGATAAGGAAACTGACTGCAAGCACATGCATATATAGAGATGAACCTATCTGTAGGTTGTGCATGGAAGTCAGTAGAAGGTAACAGCCTCCCATATTATCTTTGATTGTGAAGCATTATCTTATTGGAGATATAGACTTCCAGAACTAGAGCATCAAGCGGAGGATTTCTCCAAGAAGGACCCAGGCTGTATAAGGGCTACTGGTCTTTTCACATAAATGGCACAGGAAGCCTAAGTGCTGAGGTGTCAGGGACTCTAAGCCGAACCAATTAATAGATCAATAAACATTTTGGACGACCAAAGACTTTATTTTAAAGAACTGGAAGCACTTCAAAGTTATTTATCTAAAAATTATGTGAATACCTTTCTGGACGCTAAATACTCCATACCTCTGGAAATTTGGAACGCGTATGTGATAAGGTCTTTCGTACTTATTGGTTTAACATTTCCGCTGTAATCTCCTTTGTAATTTGAACGCCATTCTGGTTGGGTGCTATTGTAACTAGACATCACGCTGTCGTCACCTGTCAATTAAAAATATTGATTTGGAAAGTATATAGATGACATGTGAACTGGAGATAACTGGATGCAGCAATTAAAAGGGTGAACAACTGGAGAACTGCAGAAATCAGACTAAGGCACAGGCCAAAACCAAAAGATGGGAAGATAAGAATTTTAATGGAAAGTCTGTAAAATTACCTTGGGATAATGTATTCACTTCAGTTTTTTGAGAATTGGGATAGGCTATATAATCACCCATGTCATTTGGAGATGACATGTTAAAACTATTTGCCGAATCCACGGAAGCCAAACTTGCATACTTTATTGAGGAAGAGATGATATTGCTGGAAAAAATCATTTACATTTTAAAGTAGGAAAATTGATTTTGAATACTTTATAGCTGAGTACACATGACTCGAAAGTCAAGAAAACATATAGGCGAAAAAAGGCTAGACTCCAGCGCCTCTACCGGTCACTTTTTCGTCCTCCACTGGGCCATTGATAGTTTGTTTACATTCGTTTTCATATGACATAGCGTAGGAGTTTCCTGAATTTTAGGTGTTAAATTTTTCGTTTTTTAAGTGTGTTAAAGTATTTTGTTAGTATTGGTGTTTTGATCGATGTTGTGTTAAGTATTTAGTGTGTCGTGTTAGATAAATTCATTTAACATTTTTATAGTTAGTGTATAGTTTTAGGTCTGTTTGCAAAGGTATGTTTACCCTATCGACTACATTAACCTAAAAACATAATACTATTTTTACTTGCAGATAAGTGAAATTAGGATGAGTATTGTGGATTACATGAAGTATTTAGAAGGGACCAAAAATTAAAAATGCGTTTACGAAGGTGAACACGTTTTAAATGCTGGACATCTAATATTAGCGGGTAAAACGAAATCCACAACAACAGTAGTTAATATTATTGCCTTGTGCCTTCAGTCATCGGCATTGGAGAAGGAACCCCATAAAATCGAGGGGCGATTTAAAATAGATAATGAGAGGGCACACAATGAACTAATGGTTTGCTCTTGTAAAGCTGGACAAAGTGGGCGGTGCAAGCATATTTCAGCATTTCTTATTAAATGCACAAAGTGTTTAAGTTACCAAAACCAAAAAAGCACTATCAAACAAAATCGATTTTTTTCCCTTATTTTATACATATTTCTTTTTTCTGCTTTGTGTTTTTTGTTTTAGGGAGGATATACAAAGTTTGGAAAATATTTTACAAACACAGTTAAAATGTGCTTGGTCAACCCAAAAAGTAATTACCAGGGAAGAATACAAACCAGTACCTGTAAAAGAAATGCCTTGTTTGGCGAATAAAGTTTCATCATGCAATATTGAAATTAACAGCTCTGAAGTATTAAACTTTTTTTGTGCTAACTCACCTGAATCAGCAATTTCAAAACGTAGGTAAAGTGTGAAGTTTTATATTTTGCAGATTTCAACCAAATCTATTTTAGAGCTGGTAGAAGACATTTTACTGATATGGATATTTTGGAGGAAGTTAATACAGGTAGGTATAAAAGCAAAATACTGGACAAAGCTTCACAATCAATTGTAATGATGGAGATATTTCCAAAGAAAGTTACTTTGAAAAATTGTTGCAATGAAATGTTTCAATCATTGTGTTCCGAAGATAATGATTCTGTTATGTTTAAAGTTCCATCTTTCTCCCAGTACTTCATTTATCATATTTAATAATGCACAATGAGCTATTTACAATATATATTTACAGTTTCTTTTTCTACATTGTTCACACGTTACAAAATGAACTTGACTACTCAACTACTCAGAACATACTACTTCATGTATATCTTCTCTACTTCTTTTTAGAAAAGACATTACCACAAAACTATATGTCAACAGTGTTGCCATATTCAACACCCTCTCTTAATGTCTTTCTAATATAATTAAAAAAACTTAAAAAAAACATCTTACAATAATGATAATGATATAAGCAACATAATAGTGATCCCTGTATTTCATATATATCCAAAAAAACAACTTAACCTAACCTAACTATAATAAAACAAGACATTTCAATTATTATATTCTAAACCAATATTAATGCAGTTGGAATAAAATTGTGTCCTGTAAAGACCTTTTGTTAGAAAATCCGCAAGTTGGTACTTTGTATTTATATATTCTAGAATTAAGATGTTATTATTCAAATGTTCATAAACGAAATTGTATTTTAAATCGATGTGCTTGACTCGTTTGTTATTTTCAGGAGTTTTTACCAACGAAATACATCCCTGATTGTCCTCAAACACCTTAAAATGCTTAACTTCTATTTCCATATCCATCAATAGTTTCCTAAACCATAAACATTCCTGTACAGCACTACATAATGCTACAAGTTCGGCTTCTGAGCTTGATAAAGCAATGCAGCCCTGTTTACGTGTTATCCAAGCAGTACTATTCCCAAAAACTTTTACTTCCTGACTTCCTGTCGCTAACATCTGTTCCCCAGTCAGCGTCTACATAACAAACTAAGGGTAGATCAGTCTCACCTCTATTATATTTTTAACATACATTCACAGATCCTTTCAAGTATCTTAATATCCTCTTCAAATGCATCCACACTTCACTTGAATTTTTATCCTGGAACCTTGGAAAGTAATTTATGGAATAGCTTATGTCTGGTCTCGACCCTAACATCAGAAACATCAAACATCCTATCAACTGTCTAATTGGTTTCTTTTCTTCTTCATTTATTTTATTCAAATTTAGTTTTAGTTTTGGATCAATTGGCGTATCACAAGCGTTGCAGTTTTCAAAATTGAATCTCTTAAGTATTCCCTTCACATATCGGCTTTGACTTATCTTCAAAACTCCTTCCTCTTTATTATAATCAATTTCAAGACCTAAAAAATTCTCCAAATTCCCTTTATCTTTAATGTCAAATTCTTCCATCAATTTTGTTTTACACTCTGTAATTATTTCCATGTCCTTTCCTGCTATAATAAAATCATCTACATAGATTAAAATATATATAATATCATCTCCTGATCTTCTCTTGTATAGACAATAATCCGTTTCACATATTTTAAAGTCCAAGTTTCGCTACTGGTGAATATAACTCTTCATAGTTAAAACTATCTTTTTGTGCAAACCCCCTTACAACAAGTCTAGCCTTATATTTTTCTTCAACATTTTCCTCATGTGGCTTTTTCGAAAACACCCATTTTGTACTTAATATTTCAGCTTCAGCTGGCTTTGTCACTTCTTTCCATGTTTTGTTATTTTGTATAGACTGTATTTCTCTTGACATTGCTTTTAACCATAAATCCTTGTCTTCTCTGCCTTCAATTTCTTCTATACATTCGGGTGTATTTTCAACATATGATAAACAATCAAAAGCCATATACATTTCGTAGTCATTAAATCTCTCTGGTAATTTTCTCGTTCTTCCTTTCTCTTCTCCTATATCGGATATTTCTTCATTTTCTTTCAGTTTTTCAACTTTACTTTCTGTCTCAATTTCTCCTTCTTCATTGGTTTCTTCAATATGTTCCGATTCAATTGATATGCTATTGCTCTTATATAAATATTCCTGCTCATTAAATATGACGTCTCTTGATACTATAATCTGGTGGCTTCCAATATCCCATAGTCTATATCCAGTTTGTGAATATCCCATCATGATACACTTCCTTGATTTCTTATCAAACTTGCTTCTCAATTGTTTTAGTACGTGTGAGTATGCAGTTGTTCCAAATACTCTCAAATTGCTAACATTTGGCTTTTTTTCATTCCATAATTCAGCTGGTGTTTTCATATCTAAATTGCTACTTGGACTCCTATTTAAAATATATGCAGCTACCCTAACAGCCTCATTCCAGAAAGACTTAGGTACTTTAGATTCTTCTATCATAGCTCTTCCTTTATCAACTAATGACCGGTTGTATCTTTCTGCTTTTCCATTCAATTCTGGAGTGTAGGGTGTAGTGTAGTCTATTGTTGTCCCATTTTCTTTACAGAATTGTTTCATATCATTGCTTATATACTCCCTGCCATTGTCACACCTTAATTTACTCAGTTTAGTATCAAATTTTGCCTGTACCATATTAATATATTCTTTAAAGTAGCTAAACACTTCACTTTTATCTTTAATAATATATAAAATAATAAAATTTGAAAAATCATCTATAAATGACAAAAAATATTTACCACCGTCATGGCTAATTGGTGTAATAGGCCCGGCTACATCTGAATGTACAATTTCTAATATTCTTTTAGCCTTAGTGTGTGTACCAAATTTTTGTCTTGTCATCTTACCATTTATGCAGGCCTCACAGAAATCAATTTTACTCAAACTAACATTTTCAATACCCTGCAACATGTTATTCTTTATTACTTTTTCTAAATTAGACTGACACATATGACCCAACCTTTTGTGCCATAGCATAAAATTTTTTCTGTTTGTTTCAACATTTGAACATTCAGTTTCCTTAACATAAAATATAATTTCATACAAACTGTTTCGCTTACCTAGACCTACTAAATTTGCATTATCATATAAAAATACTTGACCATTTTCAAAAGTTACTTTCAAATTTGCCATTTCCAATCTCTTAACAGATAAAAGGTTTTTACGCAAATTGGGTACATAAAAACAATTTTTTATAGTACATTGTATGTCTTTACCATAAACTTTACTAGTTACTTTAATATTGCCTACTGCTATTGCTGATATGAAATTATTATTTTTTGCGATTGCTATATTAATGGGATTGTCTAAATAAACTAAATCTGTAAAATATTTGTCACTGTTAACCAAATGGTCAGTACAACCAGAATTTATATAGAAAACAATTTCATTATTGTTAGTTACAAGATTACAATCATTATTTTCAAATATAAAACAAATACCCTGACCTTCTATTTCCTCTTGGTTTTCAGTGTAGTTTCCACTTCTATCTGAACTTACTCCTTGACTATTACCTCTGTATCCTCTTCCATAGCTTCTATACCCTTGGTTACCTCTATGATTTCCAGAATGATTGCTCCACCTGCTATGCTATGTCCTCTTCTAAATCTACCTTTAAAATGACTTCCTCTTTTATATTGTTCATTATTTATTCTCTGAACACAATCATATTTATAGTGGCCTTTTTCTCCACATTTGTAGCAAACAATAAGTGGGTTGAAGTGAAATGCAGCTGCGGTTCTATCTTGAGTGTCACTTCTAAGTTTCAGATTACTAGTAGTGGTAGCATTCCTTCTCTCAACTTCGGATCTCAATTTTGACATTGCAACTTCCAATGTAAGCTCGTCAGTTGGCATATTTTCTAAAATTGATATTATAGTGTTAAATGAACTTGGCATTGCCAATAACAAGCTGCAAATGATATCTTGTTCTTTTATTTCAGCGCCTGTGCTCTGCAGCTTCAAGACATGCATTCGAAATTTCCAGGTATTAAAATTTTCATTGTTCAATAGGTCCACGTTGTAAATGTTTTTCCCGCTTGTATTTCCTACAGTCGCCATTTTTCGTTACCGGCTTTCTAATTATTAATACTATTTCTTTAAATTTTTGCTCTCTTTGGGCCCATAACCTGTTATGTTTAAAGTTCCATCTTTCTCCCAGTACTTCATTTATCATATTTAATAATGCACAATGAGCTATTCACAATATATATTTACAGTTTCTTTTTCTACATTGTTCACACGTTACAAAATGAACTTGACTACTCAACTACTCAGAACATACTATACTACTTCATGTATATCTTCTCTACTTCTTTTTAGAAAAGACATTACCACAAAACTATATGTCAACAGTGTTGCCATATTCAACAGATTCGATAATGAAAGCATCACAAAATAGTACAGAATGGTTCAAATATAGAAAATTCAGAATTATATTATTTTATATTTAAGGAGCTACCAAGACTATAGCCAACGATTATAAACCCTACAGGATTGCTTATTCGCTTGAATCTTTCGTCGGTGCTTACGCCACCAGTGGACCTCGACCGATTTAAAATATACTGCAATCGTTAATATTTTCCACTTTGTTCTAGTTTATTTGCAAAAAATAATAATAAATTAATTTTTTTTGGTGGTATGTTATTTTAAAAAGTTATATTTAGTAGTATAAGTAGTTATAAAATATAAATAGACGTTTGAAACAATAACTTCGAATTGAAGAAACTTGCTTATAATTTATTTTGCACAGAAACAGAAGCAAATCTACGAGATGTGCTTATGGGTTAATTGATGGGTAAACTCAGAATTATATATTTTTTTTCTTATGGGGAAAATAAAATAGACGCCTTATGCACTAATAAAAAATTTATTAATAAACAATTTTTTAAAACCTCTATCATCTCTTGTGGTACTCACACATTTTCTCTTCAAACATTTTTTTCTCTGGGATTGATAGTTGTTATAAATAATCCTAATACTTGTTCGAAGTTTACAAAGGTGGATTCATGCAAGCAAAAATTAAAACTTACATTACTTTAAAACTAAAACTAAGAACTTATAAAACCATGTAATGTAGATGTTTTTGCCAGAAACTGAGAAGCTAAGGCATTCTTTTTAGTTTTAGCTTATATCTTAATTTCTTATTTTTTTTTGCATGATCATCTACATTACATGGTTCTTTGTTCTAAGTTTTATTCTTTTTTTAATTTCTTGGGAAATTAAACCACAATATTTTTAAATTCTTTATTTCAACGTTTCGGTAGCGTTCCAGCTACCGTTGTGTCAGTTAGGGATAAAAATTCATTTCTACTTATTTTTTCTTGACAACGGTAGCTGGAACGCTACCGAAACGTTGAAATAAAGAATTTAAAAATATTGTGGTTTAATTTCCCAAGAAATTAAAAAAAGAATGAATAATATACCACAAGGAACATACAGAAGATATTCTAAGTTTTAGTTTCAAATTAATTTTAATTTTTGCTTGCATGGGGAAATGTATAAATTGAAACGCGAATCCAAAAATTTTGTATTTACACTGAAATAATGTGCTTCGTATTCATAGACTTTCTTGATTGACAATTATTAATAAACAACACCTTCAAAATTGAAAAAACGGATAAAATATCGTCAAAACACACTTTGTAAACAAACGATAAACTATAAAATTAAAAAGGTTAGGTCAAATGATGACGTATTCGTCCGACTTGAGCGAGGCGAACACGAGTTGAATGGAAATAAGCAATCCTGTAGGGTGTATAATCGTTGGACTATAGCCGAGGCTGTAAAAACTGCCAAGTACTTGATCCAAGAAAATGGAAAATATAAATTAAAGAAAAAACATCAATACCTATGCTGATGTAGTATACAAGGGGGCATTCTCATATTCATTCACATTATTCAGATATGTAGTTCATTGTTAATAATTATCCATAGTATAGTTCATTTATATTATTCATATGACAGGCTTAAGTACAGCCCTTGTCATAATTAGTGTAAGTAGTTAAGTTATACAATAAAACATCATCCCAGTGAATCATGTAGTTTTAATATAACGATTTAAGTTGCTCACAAAGGACCCTAACATACAACACCTGGAGATCCTGACATACAATACAATGGTAAGCTATCTTAAAATTTATTTGAGCACATTCTAAATTTTAATGAGTGATTCTCAACTGTAATTATCCGATCACACAAAGTAGACACTTTAGGGAATATTCACTTGCACTTAAAAATCTTTGAAAGTTTTGGGCCCATTATAATCTGGCTGGCCCTGAAGAAGCTGCAATAGTTCTTGAGAAGCAGTTGAAGGTGTAGCAGGGTCGATTTTTTCACAATAAGAACATCCTTCATCAGCAACAAGTACTTACTTCTTTGTCTCAACCTTTCAGTTCTACTACTAGAACATTCAGATTGTTCCTTTGAAGTACTAGATCCAACAGGAAGGTTTATGGAAGGCACAGCGGTCTTTTGAAAAACCTTTTTTGTTTGGAATTGAAATCTGTAAACAATTATCCCCATTAACATAACCTAAAATCGCATAGTGTAGTTCGTGCTTACCTCGATGAAAATAATCATCATCTATAAAATGCAGGGAGCATACTTTCATATTCCTTGTAACTGGTTTACCAATTTTTAGTTTTCCTAATTTAGTTTCTACCAAAACACGTTGTCCTTTTTGGGGAAATGTATGAAAACTAAGTTCTTTATTCACTCTTACCCAAGAAGAACGCAACAGTGATGGTTCATTTTGATATATTAAACTATTTTTTATCAATATACGACTTTAAAAAATCAACTACAAGCAGAAACTGTAAAATCAACGTATGAATCACATATGTAAACAAAACATTAATGGCCCACTGGAAGGTTACAAAATAAAACTGTAGGTGGCGTATCGCTTATTTTGTCTTGTCTATTCTGTGTTAATATTAATTTATTAAAATCGCAGAGCGCTTTCGGCTGTTAAGCCATCTTCAGTGCTTACCTGCAAGTAAGTAATAAAGTTGGAAAATGTAAAAGAAGTAAATAAAGAATTACTTACTCGTCAGGTAATTTATACAAGAAACTTTGACAACACATTGACGTCACAAAGTAAAAGATCTAAGATAACATTAAAATTAAAATGATCCCCTGTTTAAGGTGTATTATATCTAGATATGAAACATTTTTAAATTTGTTAAAAATTTTTTTTTATTTTTAAATGCCCGTTTGTCCCGTGGGTTAGGCTATCTATCGGGCGCGTCCCCAGGTGGCGGATAGGGGAACGGCCAAGGGACTGCGTCGTCGGTCCCTTGGTCAGTGGCAGAAATAAGTAGGGTGAGGGAAGCTAAGCCTCCCCAAAAGCCTTTGCGAAACATGCCACCGCGGACCAGCCTACCCAAGCTAAGGTGTAAGGAATCGTGCTGACAGCTGAATGGCCGCAGGGTGATATGCGGTCACGAACGATCCCCTTGGGGAACCGGGCGGAACCCCATTGTAATTAGCCTTCCTCTAGTAATGCGGGGCTCTGCCAGAGGTGACCAACCCTTCCCTTGCTACTCGTGGGAACACACATGAACAAACAAAAATCAATAAAAAATCCCGAGGCTGGACAGAAGTGCTCACCTCAATCAAAAGCAGTAGCTGGGGATGAACAGAAATGTCCACCCCAAAATACTGCACAGAATGAGGCTGGACATGGAAGATCACCTCGTGATACAATAACACAAAGGCCTAGGCGAAAGCGCATTTGCGGCGCCGAAACCAAAAGGAGGAAGAGAGCGAAGGAATCAGGGGTGGCAGCAGCTACAAGTGCACCCCCCTCTTCCCCAACTCCACCTCCAACAACAAAGGCACTTCCTGTCGCCGCGCCTTCCAAAACCTTTTCGGATGCCGCCTTGAGACACCTCAAGGTTGCTATTATAGATGAGACTAACCCGTACGGTAAGGTTACCGCAGAACGGGAAAGAATCATCAAAAATCAACTGCTAGAGGAACTGGACAAGATTATCTTCTCCGCCTCCAGCAGCAACAGCAAAGCGCCCACGTTTAAGTCGTGGACATACTCCGGTGAAATCATCAGAGTGGTCTGCGATGACGACGGGACGCTAGAGTGGCTCAAGCCGTGGGAGGAGGCATCGCTGGCGATCGTTAGTGTGGATAGGCTCCCTAAGCTGACCAAGGCCTCGCTCTGGATCCCGGAGGACGTCCACAAGACGACATCCGGTGAAAAAGAGAGGGTTCTTGGTCGGCTTAGGGCGCAGAACCCTGATCTGACGGTGGCAAGGTGGTGCACTTTCCACCATGAGGTAAAGGTGAACCCAGAAGGACACCTCTTCGTCTTCGGAATTGGAGACGAGGATATGGCTGTCCTCAAGAAGAAGTCGATGAGGATGAGCTATGCGTTCACCTCATTGACTATTAGGGTAACAAGGAAGGAAGCAGGGGGCACCTCTGAAGACCCGAGGTAATTGGTAGTCGAGCCACATAAAGTGGACATTGACCCCAAGGCCACCACGGGTCCCGAAAAGGACGTCGAAACAGTCGATGACCTGACGGAGGAGGCACCCGAAGACAACGAGGTCGTCTCTCCCCTAGCGGAGGAGCAGTTGGACCTCTAAAGAGAATCCAACTCCATGCAACCTACTCATGGGCAAGGACGTTGGAAAAAAGGTGAATGTTATACAATGCAACCTCCAACACAAAAAGGCGGCAACGGCAACACTATGTCGCCGCCTTGATGTATTGGAGGATGCAATAGCTTTGATCCAGGAGCCCTGGATAATAAAGACCAAAATTACTGGTTTCAGTAGCCTAACGGGTCAAATTTTCAGCCTACCAAGCAATCAGCAACCCAGGACAGCTATTTACATCCCAATAAATACAGAGTCTCTCCGATGGCACAATTCTGCACCTCAGACCTTACTGCGGTTAAAGTGGAATGCCCAGATGGAAAAGGCAAATATACGGCGTTGGTACTCGCATCGGGGTACTTACCTTCAGATGCAGCCACCCTACCACCGACTAAAGAGATGGAGGTACTAGTGGATCACTGCCTCAACCACAGAGTGGAGCTGATATTGGGCTGCGACTCAAACTCACACCACTTGAGCTGGGGCAGCAAGAATATCAACGCCCGAGGTAAGTCTCTTTATGAATATATAATTAGGAAA
>CAJUYI010001294.1:27353-59146 GCA_910591695.1 Galerucella pusilla
GATAACTTACAGGAAGCTGAAGATCTTTCTTTGTTGGTACTGAATCATTTTATTTATGATCAGCACTGAATTCAATTTAATTGTTGATTGGTGAATTATTTATTACTTCTGGACTGCAAATCCGTCTCTCGATGGACCAATGTTGATAGTTGTGTGGACTGTATACTATTTTTGGTTTAAATATTTATTTATTTTAAATTAAATACAGAGACATATTATATCTATCAAAATTATTATTAATGACAGTTGTTGACTATTCATTTTTTCTCCGCTATATCGTCAGGATACGTAACAACCACGACATTTTTTATATTTAAAATACCTCAAACGAAAAACTTTCACATACACAACATTCTCACCCCTCAATAAACGATAAAACATATAATCTTTGAATAAACGTTGGTTCTGTAGCAGAACCAGTATCACTACCATCATGAAAAATAAAAAAATCAATAACCTTAAAATAAAGTTTACCCTATATGTTTGCCCCAAGTTGTCATTTAATTGATAAAAAATAGGACTGGTTCTATAAATATTTTCTATCAATTAAATTGAACAAAAATAGGACAAGTTTCGTCAATTTCGAAATTGACTGGAAAATTGATGATAAATGTGTATGTATCTATCATTTATTTAGGATCCTAAAAAATTGACTAAAACTTGTACTAAATCATTGATAATTACAAACGGGCATTTAAAAATAAAAAAAAAATTTAACAAATTTAAAAATGTTTAATATCTAGATATAATACACCCTAAACAGGGGATCATTTTAATTTTAATGTTATCCTAGATCTTTTACTTTGTGACGTCAATGTGTTTCTTGTATAAATTACCTGACGAGTAAGTAATTCTTTATCTGAAGATGGCTTAACAGCCGAAAGCGCTCTGCGATTTTAATAAATTAATATTTACATAGAATACAAATTGTTTTCTTGAAAATTTATTTTGTCTTATTCACTTACCTTCTATCACTTGAGAAAGAATAATTTCTTACTAAAAGCTCCTGGCCGATTGAGAAGTTAACTTTCTCGGTCTGGGGATCAATTTGGTTGACATAATAATCGCGATGCGTCATTAGATAATTTTGTAGATTCCCATATCGACAGTATTCCACAATCACCAATAACTCTCCTGAAATTATTATTAACCCACTTTTTTAATTATTTAAACACATAATGTACCTGTTAAATACACTGCTTCGCAATCTGGCAGTTGCTCTATAATTGCAAAAAGGAGCGATAATATTTAATTTTTATAGCAGGTCGCTATAGGCTTACCGGAGCCTTTTTAGTCAATGTTTGGAGGAGTGAGGATGTGAGCAAGGGAGAAGATGCCTGAGATGCATTATTAGTCTGTTGCTACGAGGAATCATCTGAAAAAACTCATAGAAGGTTAGGCAGTCACTATAACTGCTAAGGGGACTCCTTTCTCTCGGTTATTATACTCAGCGGCTTTCAAGGATTGGGTCCCAGACAAACAGACGGAAGAGAGAGATCAGATGATTGGTTTCAAACAGAAACAAAAACATAGCAATTCCATAAAGTAGTTTAAAACTTACTTTTGGCTACATTTTTAGTGCAAGCTCCAAGTAGATTGACAACATTTAAATGTTTTCCAAGATGAACCATTATCTTCAATTCAGAAACCAGTGCCTTCAAATAAGTGTTGTCTGCGTTTTTCTTCACCATCTTCACTGCTACTGTTGTCATTGGCTCGCCTTCGACTATATGTTTCGCCTCGCCTTTTAAAACAACACCAAATGCGCCAGATCCCAATTGTTCACCTTAAAAATAAAGTAAGAGCTCTTTCAGACGAGACAGTGTCTGAAAAGAATCGCGCGGCTAAAAATACATTAATATAAATAGACGCATTCACATGAGACACATAGATAAGAAGTACGTGTCCGGCCACTGAATCGAAGTGTCTCTCCCTTTCTAGTGTCCAGACACTGTTTCTGTGTACGGGCCGCTCGTAATACATGAACTGCAACTAGTGCGTTCCAACGGGACACGTGTTTCCAAGTATTTACTTCAATGGTTCTATGACCAAGGAATATTTAAAAATAGATTTGTGTTGAATTTAATCATATACACGTGTACGACTAGTGTCTCGTGTGAAAGGTTCTTTTTTACGGGACACTTTTAGTGTCTTGAATCTTGATTCTAGTGGCCGGCCACAAAGTGTCTCGTCTGAAAGCGCTCTAACTCTACAATTATAATTATCACTACTGATATAATAAGCTGAGATGGTAGGAAAAATCTCACAGTGTGCATTATTCTAAGTCTTTCTACATACAACAACTAGCATAAACCTTTGTGACATGAGAGTAACATTCAAAAGATTAATTTACCTAATTTCAGTTGCTCTAGCGGAAATTCCCATTTTTTATCATATGGCAACAGCTCGGCTTGATCGCCAATTCCTAATTTAGGGTTGATATAATACACAGCACCTTTTTCAAAATTCTCTAAGCCTAATAACTGCAACTCTCTCTTAAGTTTCTATAAGAATAAATTTATACTTATGAATATAATAATTAAGATGATTTTTTTCAACATTATAATATAATTTTTATATTTGTTTAAAATCACATAATGTCATTTTTACGAAGGACAGTTCCTGCTCACTGTTATTTTTATCATTAATGTGTTTGGAGCAGATAATAACCCTCGAGATCCACAACAATGTCTTCCCTACGACTTCAAAAAGCCTTTGGAGCAAAATAGATAGCTGAGGTGTCCAGTCTTTGTGTTCCTTGTAGGAAGTTTCGTGACTTGATAAATTGATCTGTAAACCCGAAAATATTGAATGCTACTCTCACCCTTTCTTTTCTCACTCTCGCAATCAGGTATATCATTGAAGCAACAAGGGCAACCAAGAGAAAGACTATTATATAAATAAACCAAACTTGACTTCCTTGAGCATCTGAAACAAAATAACACGGATATAATATAAAGGTTCGGCAAATATTTATCTTCAGTATGTAGAATCACATATAGGACCAACAGTCAGCTCAGGAGGGAAAAAAATACTTCCACCCCATGAAACACCCTTCACTCTAGACTCGATTGGTCTCTGGAGAGGCCTCTGGAGAGGGTAATGCGACATTGTCCCTCTGTTGTTCTATAGCTTTCTCTCTTCCACTCACATAATGGCTATACGAAACATAATTATTTGCCAAATTTGTAACTATATATTGATATGAATTTTGTGTTTTGAGTGTGTTGTGTGTTATCATTATTATTAAACTTTTATTTTGTTTGTATTGATATATTTATTTGTTGGGCGCCAATGATTTTAAGAAATTTATTTTATGGTTATTGATATCATACACCACCTACCGGTTTTTTTTAGGGCTCTTCAATACTCAGGGTGAGTTCAGGTATTAAATACTTCATTTGTTTTTTCTTAAGAAATTTTCTTATCAATTCTATTTCCCTTTTTTTGTTTTTATTTCTTTTATTACTTTAATTGTATTTGAAAACTTTTAGGCCGTTCCTGTGTCCTTGCCCTTGAAATTGTTTGATAGTGTGCTAAGTTTTGCCAACCTTATCGAAATGAAAGAAAAAATTAGTTTCGTAATCTGTGAAATGTTAATAAATTTATTCTTTTACTGTTAGGTGTATTTATACAGATTTAAAAAGTAAATATGCAAAGACAAATTTTTTTAAACTCCCACATAAATGGTCTTTCACTCCTGAACATTCATACTAATGAAAATGAACATCTAGTTCTTACACAATTCATGCAACTCCTTTTGCACACTATATGTAAAAGGGATAGTATACTAATTATTCTTATGCTACTGGTTTGAAACACCTGTTATCCTCAAAATAGACGACTCTACTACCTCAATGATGAGATATAAATATCAGATTTTTATTATCACCACACACATGTAAGTTGATTATTCAAATTATAGTTTATCAAATACCTTTTTTCTTCTACGTTTTGAAATTCTGATAATTACTTCCTTTTATGTTTTAGACCGCTCTGGGCCTGTCAGTCCTTGATTTGGATTGCTTCGCTCATATTCCGTCGTCAGCTTGGAGAATTTTCAGTATAAATGGCCTCATCATTTATGGTTTATTTGAAGGTTTTATTAATTTAAGTGGATATTTACCACATAATTTTAACAGGAACTTGTTGTAAAAGGTTAGTAACATTTTTTCACTATATATTTTCACTTTTTACTTTGTCGTGATTTAAATTTTAATTATTTTAACAATACAAAAAGAAATTTTCTTTTCAAATCTGTATCTCTTTTTTCTAAGGGACGCTTTCCTCCCCGTTTCTAATCAATAACAACGTAATTCTCTCTTTTTTTGAATCAACAACCATGTGTCTCTTAGTTTTAAGTTGACCAATCAAATTCATTTAATAATTTTTAATTTTTATCATTTGACTTGAATGTTTAATTTTATATTCTTTTTTTAATATGAAAGTTTATTATTATTGTCTTTAAATACTTCATTTTAGTTTTTATCGTTTAATTCCAAAATCTTAAAAATTTTTTGACATTTGTTTTTATTTCTGTTACTAAGGTCTTTTCTTCCTAGTTGACAAATCTAAGTTCACTCTTAGTTAACTATGTTCATAAATATACCCTTTCTATTTCTATGTCAGATTTTATAACCTAACTAATAAATTTTTTATTTTTCAGGTTCTTTCTTTTTAGATTAATTTTAGCCAAGAAATCTTTTATAAAGCTTTTGAAGATTCTGAAATTATATGAAAAGGATTTAAATAAATTAGAAAGAATTCAAAAATATTGTGGTTTAATTTCCCAAGAAATTAAAAAAAAGAATGAATAATATACCACAAGGAACATACAGAAGAAAATTAGAAAGAAGTTATCAAGATTTCTGTTTAAAGTTCGGTTTAAAGTTCAAATATATTTCAGGTGATTTGTTTATTTTCATTTTGTCAGGTTTAATTTAAATTTTAGTTTATTTTTTATTAGTTACATTATAAATTTCAAACTGTCTTCTCTAGTTTGATTCATTTTTGTTTATTGATAAGAGAAATTTCCCTTTTAAGTAGTTTTTAGTTTTAAAATTTTATAATGAAATAACCATTGTTTCGTGTATGTGGTGTATGATATTATTTTCCATATCAATATAAACATCTTAGATCATAAATCCTACTTTCAAATCTCAGTTTGACTTCTCGTTCATCAAAGTCGCTATTGTAAGCGGGTTTACATTTGTATGTCCCAGCCTCAACTACAGAATGATTCAAAAATGTCACCTTTTATTGAAACATTTATAATCCCGGTTTCTTTGTTTCCACTGAAAGTGATTACTCGACAAGTATACACTCCGGAATTATTTTGATTACTATTATTTATAGTCAATGTTGTACTATTCGAGTAGTTCGTATTTGTGGGTTTTAATAAAATTCCTAAAAACAGTTTTAATACAATAAAGAAATGTAATTATACGGTCAATGCTCACTTCCAGTTTCTTGGATAACTTTGTCATTCAAAAGCCAAGTAATTTGACTATAATTCGGAAGAGTTGCTGAACATTTAATGGAAATAGTTTCTCCTTTCGCATATATAGCCGTATTTGATTTGAGATCTACTAATGCCGTATCAGCAAAACAAGTTATGGCAAATCCACCATGAACATCTGAAATAAAATTGAAATAAACATTAGAGAAGAGTTTTTTCCATAATTTTTGTGTGTGAAGAATGGGTAGTGTATTAGACCGTCAGCCCGCTGCAAAAAAGCGTGATGATAGATAAACGCGTATGCCTCCTTCAGACTCGGTAATTTTGCTCATTTTCATTAACAATCAAGCGAAATAAATATTTGCCCGTGGGGGAAACGACAAATAATTTAATTGTTTATTGCAATGAAAAATAGCATATTGCAATTTCAGTTTCACGTATGCCGAGATACCAAACATTAGTTTATGAAAAAAAATCCATCGCAAAATGATCGGCATACGTGCAGCGTGTGACTTAAGGGTTGGCACACACAAATTATATTATCACTAAATCATATTATCACGTGTGCCCTTTTGCAATTGATCATTTTTTTGCCTAAAGTGCACATATGTCGAAGGGCATACAATAAACGTATGCCGTTTGAAAAATATATAATTTTCAATGTTATCATCATTTTGCGATGGATTTTTTTTCATAAACTAACGTTTGGTGTCTCGGCATACGTGAAACTAAAATTGCAAAATACAATTTTTCATTGCAATAAACAATTAAATTATCTGTCGTTTCTCCCACTGGCAAATATTTATTTCGCTTGATTGTTAATGAAAATGAGCAACATTGCCGACTCTCAAGGAGGCATACGTTTGTATCGAAGTTACTAATTTTCCGATTTGCAAAAGCAACAATTTATTCCGGTTTTATATTTAAATTTGTATTTCGGTTATTTTTCAACGTAAAAATGTGATTCTTTTTCGTATGTTATCATAAAAATAGCCCGGTTTTAATATAATGTTCAATTCTTCCGCGATATTAGTTTTTACAAAGATTGTATCACCTCCGCGCGTCGATAGAACTCTGAAGGCTCTGTAGGCCGACCAACCGCACCAAATAATACACCGACGTATACTTTGCTGGTAGCACTAAAAGGCATGCTACCGAAACGATAGGACAGTTCGTCCGCAGACCTCGCAGAGGCTAGAGGTTGAATTAGGAACCACCAGCAGGTATAGATACCGAAATTTCGGAGAGTTAGTCCGCCGACATAGCAGCAAGAAGAACACCACGCCGTCTACAGAGCAGCCGAGAACCGAACCAGAGTAAGTTTCGAAATATTTTTACTAAGTCCGTTGTAGGGTTTCTGCGCTAGTCCAACTGAAACTGAGTGGGAGAAGCTCAGTATATAAGTATTTGTTTTAGGAGCTGTAGGATCGAATAGATAGAACGTGAGGATCAGGTGGGAAGAACAAAGAAGAGGAAAGGGGCCGACGCAGTGCTACAACTGCCAAGGCTTTCACCACGGACAGACGACGTGTAACGTAAACACGAAATGCGTGAAGTGCGGAGGACCACACCGATCCAACGACTGCCCACGACCGAAGACCAAGCCGGCCTCCTGCGCAAACTGCCAGGGAGAACACCCGGCAAACTACAAAGGATGTCCAAAAGCCCCAAACAACCAGAAGACAAGTCAGCTACGCCCAAGCCGCAGCTAACAAGAAAACATTAACGACGACAACAACAGATCCTCGAACAGGTGACAAAGCTATTAGCTCAGCTAATGGCTTAAAGTCGCTTGTAAGAGATCGGAAGAAAAGAAGACACACTCTATAAGGGTGTTTTCAGCCGAAAGACACAGACACAACGGAAGACCGCCGAAGAAAAAACCACCGAGGTTACACGGCCAAAGAGAAGACGGCTCGCCCCCAGCTGCTAGCCCTTTTAGCTAGGGACGAGCTGTACGCCGTAACGCGAACTATGATGATGAGACCCATCGGATAAGATGGGGGGATGTGGTGGAAGTCCTCCCCGGAGATGTACCTCGCTTAGAGAGGAACATCCTGGGTGGGACGGGCTCATCAAGGTTGTGTGTCTGTAGGTCAGTTCTGTCCGTGACTCGAAGACCGCAGCACATATTCCGAGGTGAGTTTTGCTTAGAACTTGGGTACTGTTCTCAACCGTCGCATTTCTATGTTTGGGCCTTCAGCCATCCGTTGTTATACCGAGGGAAAGGAAACTACTACTGGGGCGCTGAGTTTTCACATCTCAGTAGTAGTCGCGAAACTGCCATTGAGGGCGCTGAGTTTTCACATCTCAGTGGTAGTCGTGTTAGTGCCTTCAGCCAACCGTTCATATACCGAGGGAAAGGAAACTGCTACTGGGGGCGCTGAGTTTTCACAGCTCAGTAGTAGTCGCGAAACTGCCATTGAGGGCGCTGAGTTTTCACATCTCAGTGGTAGTCGTGTTAGGGCCTTCAGCCAACCGTTCATATACCGGGGGAAAAAGAAAAACTGCTACTGGGGGCGCTGAGTTTTCACATCTCAGTAGTAGTCGCGAAACTGCCATTGAGGGCGCTGAGTTTTCACATCTCAGTGGTAGTCGTGTTTGGGCCTCCAGCTAACCGAGTCAGAGTAGGATATTGGAAAAGTGTTACAAGAAACACAGGGCGGGAATTTCATAACGCGTAACCTGAGAACCGTACCCCTCTGCCGTAGAACTTTGACTGGTCGAGAGCTTTGTTTGCGCACGCTTAACTTTTCGCTTTAACATGCACCCGCTTTCGCTTGCACACCCCGTTCCTCGTAGTAATAACCCGTAGTTTGGCGCTTTTAGATACCGTTGCTTTTAGAGTAGTAATTTTGTGTTAATTTTGTTATTAGAGGATTTAATAAATATATTGAGAATAAGCATTGTTTTCCTTCAACTTCTTGCAACTCCGAGGAAAAATACAGCAGCGAATACCCAGGTTGGCAATCCAGGAGGACAGGTAAAATCTGTTTCACCGGCTACAGTGCATTCGTCAACACCATATTGACCCCTGGAGTATTTTCCTTCTTCACTGACGCTGCCCGGAGCAAGTGGAGCATACCACTTTAAAAAACTGGCGCCCGAGGCATCCGTTACCAGAGTTTAGGCGTCAAATCGACCAGTAACGGCAGAAAGGACGTTACACGTTTAACTATCATCACGCTTTTTTGCAGCGGGCTGACGGTCTATATTGTTTTGAGTAGTAATATCCGTGGCACATTGGGCGTGTTCCAACTACAGATCTGCTGATCTAAGCAGAAAAAGGCGAGCACTCGGAACGCTCAATTCCCGCTTTTACTTGTCAGTTGTGACGACAGGTGTTTCTATTGACGTATGTATTGTCGGTGAGAAAATGTATTCTATTAACTATTCATTTATGGTGACTATAATATTTCCACTGATCGCAATTATCAGTGTAATGTTGACATGATTGGGTGAAATTGTTTCATATGCCACAAAATGACAGAATATGATTAGTTGTTGAAACTGCAAAAAACCTTCATAAGTACAAACCTGTAACTCGATATAATGTTACGCCTTCATCACCACATTCTGTATTCTTTGCGATGCATTTCACAAAACCTGATTCAGTTGCATTTATTCCAATTTCAGAAGTTACTTGAAATTTCTTATGTTCTTTCACCTCACCTTTAACCTGAAGTACAAATTGCGTCACAGTTTTCCAACTTCATCGTTCTAATCGATACTTACAAATGAATACTTGCATTCCGGTCTTAAACAACTTTTGTATTCCCAACTAATATCAGGAGTTGGATTTCCTTCAGCAATACATTGGACTTTACCTTCTTCGCCCAATAAATGGAAATTATCCGTCCGATGTGACACAGAAGGCTTACCTGGAATATAACCGAAATATATTTCGAATTATGGATCAAATTTGAGCCTAAGACACATCTTTCAAATTTGACAGCACGCATCATAAATCATTAAAAACGCCTGCTTTTAAGTACTGTTTTGTGTTAAGTACTAGCTGAATTTGACTACGTTGATGTTATTTATGGGCCTTGCTTGAATGTATCTGCTGCTAGAAGAATTCAAGTTATGCAAAACTGTTCCTTCAGACTGATCTGTGGTATCAGAAGACGTCAAAGAATTTCCTGCAAACTCAACACGGTCGAATGGCTCAGTATGGCAAAGAGACGATATTTTTAATCGTCCTGCTTATTCTATGGAATTATTAAAACTAGTCAACCCTTGTAAAGATACATTTTTTCATTTTAAAACTGAACCCAACCCAACATAACATCACTTGTCGCCCCTTTGCCAAATGAAAAACAGTCAAAATTTTTACCTGTAAGTAAATAGTGCTATGCCAGTGGCGTTAGGGCTCCCCTATTTAACTTTAATTTTACATTCAAAATAAATCTGCAAAGGTAACAGCGCAGAGGATCCCAACCAAAAAGCTCTATAAAATCCATAATAGGTATCTACCAATTTTATGACAACTGTTATAATGCAAGTTTATCTGAAACTACGGAGTATCGGTAAAAGGCGGGGAAACATGGCGGTATATGTAATAAAAGTACAAATGGCGTACGGTACCTATTTTACCAAGTGAAACTGAAAAAACAAAGGTTACTGACATTACCAACGCCACTGGATAAACCAATATCAGTCAATTGAGAAAGTGAGAGGGAAGAACACACGCACGCGCTTGCCAATAAGAAGTCAGCTTTCGGGTTCTCGTACAACGCTACCAGAGCTTGAAGAATCCCATAACAAATTTGGAAAAGTGTTCATCTTTTAATATTCATAAATTGAAAAAATAATGTTAATAGAAAAAATTCGAGTAAACAAGCACATTAAAGAATTAACGTTTAATCATATTGATCATAATAAAAAGTCCCTTTTCTAATTATTATCACTACTTACTTAGCACTTTAGCTTTTTTCATAGTTAAACGTGTCGAATGTTTTCGACTGCATTTCTTCCACGACTTCAGATAAACTTGCCAAATAAAAGTATAAATAATTCTTACCAGTGACATTCACTTTAAATTCTAGAGATTTATTCTCGTACTTATTTTTTCCAAGTAGAGTATAACAACCAGTGTCTCTTACTTCGAGGTTCTTGATTATTAAATATTCAATTCTGTCTTCTATTATAAAATTGTCTATGCTCGATATTCCATACTTTTGCCCCTCTACTAATGGAATGGTATCATTAACATTACGAAACCTAAAATTATAATTTTTTGTCAAAACACTTCGAAAGCAGGAATTCACGCCTAGGAATCTGGAGTGAGTGGTACTCCCTACAGGATTTAAAAGTTAGAGTAGAGTTTCAAGGGTGATCTGAAAAAAAAATCAAGACGAGTTGGTGGATTTTCGGAAATTTTTGAGACAGGAAGGAAAAATTTTGTTTAAGTATAATCTAAATTATCAATGAAAATATGAAAGTAACAATAAGGAGGATGTAAAATAATATAAACCCTATTCAAAATTTAAATTTGGTCGTCAGAAGAAGAGATAAAATACCAACTTATCTTAATATTGCAAAATTTTAAAAAATCCACCTACTTTATTTATCTCGCAACGCGTCTCGATTTTTCTTTTGATCACTTATCTTTTGAAATTTTAAATTATTCAATTGGTTCATCCAAAATTTTAAATACTTATGTTAATTCTATGAATTTGACTTTAACTTCCTTTTTGAATGATTCACGAATGATTGACGTGACATTATCTGTCATATCTAAAGGCTCGATCGCATACAAATATTCATTTTATTACAATGAAACATTATTATTGTAATAACATTTTTATCCTAAGCTTCATATCTACACAGTACCCAACTTACCAAGTGAAGTTAGTTTGTGGTTGACCCCAAACAACAGCTTTTAGTTGCAGATAAGCATCTCCGGCTTTCCCTACTCTTTTATTTGAGTAATCTACATAACTCATATTAATAAAATGCTTATCCTTATCTGAAAAAGTAAATCTTATCAAACTTGAAAGCAATTTTGTTCACTCGAACATGAGCTTAAGTAGTGTTTAGCCTAAATAGGTATGGAGTTGAGGGGTCCGGTGAACTATAGGGACACACGAATTTCTTAGTGATTTTGCGAAAAATCGATAGTACTCACCTATTTTTGAGGATTATCTGTCGAAAAATTTCCGGGTTATACACAATTTACAGAGAAAAATCCAAAAAAAATAATTTTTTTCGCCACCTGAACCATGAACTCATTTTTGTGATTTTGTGTATTGAAATGTGTATCGATTAACAACTATTTAAATTATAAATCATAAGTTTACATATTTCAAAAATTTAAATATTCATACACAAAAAAACTATCAAGAAACGCGTTTTATTAACAACATTTCCAATATAAGCGAAAAAAACGCGCTATCCCAATAAAAACCGTTCCTGGAACGTGCACTTCACTGGATTCCATTTCTAGTAGACTATCATATCGTTGAGATGTCATAAAATGAAATATTTCATTTCACATTTTGCCACAGATATGATCTACTATGAATGGGCCTTAATAAAAATTTGATAGCAAAATTTTGCAGTCTTAAACTTCAAAATAATTTTTGATTGTCTAGTTGTTAAATTTTTTCTGTTGTGTCAGTTAGGGATAAAAAATTACTTAATTTCTACTTATTTTTTCTTGACAACGGTAGCTGGAACGCTACCGAAACGTTGTAATAAAGAATTTAAAAATATTGTGGTTTAATTTCCCAAGAAATTAAAAAAAGAATAAAAATTTATAATCTCAATTACATTGAAAGATGAAAAAGAAATTTTAGAGAATGCATATTTAGTTTTATGGTTTTGGTTACGAATTACGTTTCATGAAAAGATATCTGTCAATTCTGTCATTAAAATAATTCACATACAAATTGGTTGTCTTTCAAATAATGTATTTTATAAAATTGGTAATTTAAATGATGTTATGAAGAATCTGACTGAATTTTTTTCACAGATAGCGAGAATAGATGTTGTTGATCACTCTTCTGTACAGTGCGATACAGTTAAACTGTTTTTTGTATAAAATATCGGGCCAAAAAGTGATGGCTCAAGTGGAGAAAAAAAATCTTTTATTGGATTTTTCTCTGTAAATTGTGTATAACCCGCAAATTTTTCAACGGATAATCTTCAAAATAGGTGAGTACTATCGATTTTTCACAAAATCAGTTAAAGAATCGTGTGTCCCTATAGTCCACCGGACCCCATGTTGTGTAATAACTGCATGAGTTTATTTTCATATTTTGTCGAAAAAGCCCGACTCCGAAGGAGGACGGCTCTTTTAACAAAATATGGAAATAACCGAATGCAGTTTTTACTTACAACATGCTTGAATAAAAAATTATCAGGTTTATTTTGATGCACGAGTGTAATTCGGTAGAATATTTCTCGAGTAGAAGAAATAAAAGTATTGTATTTTTGGGTTTACTTTCGGTTACTTTTTCTTGAATAGAACTCTAAGAATTTTGTCCAAATAGCGAAATTTCAACGAATTTTAAAATTACTATGTCACAATGACAAATGCCCAATTTTAACACTCGTTACTTACTTTAGTTACGGACCTACAGGGAATTTTTCTTCGGGATCTTATCAGCTACAGATAAAAAATTATCGCGATTATTTTTTTCACTTGTCAAAATCTGACATTTTGGTGGTTTTTACCAATAGCAATACATTATTCTAGCCAATCATTCGGTATTATACTGATTATTTTTTTCACTTGTCAAAATCTGACATTTTGGTGGTTTTAACCAATAGCAATACATTATTCTAGCCAATCATTCGGTATTATACTGATAATTCTGCTTCCTCATCGATAAAACCTTGTTTACATCGAAACGTCAAAATTTTACTTTCAATTTGTCATTATTGACAACTAAAAGTGCTTCGAAGTTTATTGAAAAATGAACACAAACCGATTGAATGCCATCACCCAAGATAATATTAAACATTCAGGTAATACAAAATTTTAAATTTATGAAAAAAATAATCTTCCCAAATACAACTCGCTCTTCAAATTTTATCACATAATTTTTTATTTTCATCACTCAAACTTGTTTATTTGAGGCAAAAACATTCAAACAAACCGAATTTAGATAAAATCCCTCGTCCTAACGGACTCGTGATTTTATCAATCGGTTTGTTTTCATATTCTTGCCAAATAAACAAGTTTTCGGGAAAAAGAAAAAATTATCGATAAAATTTGAAGCACTCGTGGTATTACCTTTGATAATTCTGCTTCCTCATCGATAATACCTTGTTTACATTGAAACGTCAAAATTTTACTTTGAATTTGTCATTATTGACAACTAAAAGTGCTTCGAAGTTTATTGAAAAATGAACACAAACTGATTCAGTGCCATTACCCAAGAGAATATTGAACATTCAGGTAATACAAAATTTTTAATTGTTGAAAAAAATAATCTTCCCAAATACAACCCGTTCTTCAAATTTTATCAAATAATTTTTTATTTTCATCACTCAAACTTGTTTATTTAAGGCAAAAACATTCGAACAAACCGAATTTAGATAAAATCCCTCGTCCTAGCGGACTCGTGATTTTATCAATCGGTTTGTTTTCATATTTTTGCCAAATAAACAAGTTTTCGTGGAAAAGAAAAAATTATCGATACAATTTGAAGCACTCGTGGTATTACCTTTGATAATTTTTTACTGAATACAGTAACCATTCAAATTTCATCCAATCACCTCAGGATTACAGCGATAATACCCTACATGTGGTGTTTCCAGTTTGGTGTTCATTCTTTATTAAAAATTAATCAAACTTCAGACTGACAACTGGATTCAAAATGTTTCGAAGATTTCGTATTGCATCTAACGATTTGATTAATTTACCAATTGTACTTTTCACAACTGTAGTTTTAAATAAAAATGAATTATATTTGATTAAAACTAATAAAGTTTGTATTGAAGATTATTAAACGTAAAATTGACAATCAATTTTTTGATATCTACAAAGTTAAAAATTATTTTATCGAATACTCCTCGGGTCTTGATTACTCAACATTTTGTCATAGAGAATGCTTCAAGCGTGTTGCTCAAAGATAATAGCCCTATTATCAAGCAACACATTTTCAGCATTCTCTATGACAAAATTATATCGGTATTATCAAGACCCTAGGGGTATTACTACTGATAAGATCCCGCTTCATATGATACTTTTAATACAGGAGGGTAATATTCGCTGTGAATTGCTACTAGCAAATTATCGTATTACAACTAAATCGTGACATTTCGAAATATTAAATATTTGAAACTTTGAAACAAAATCGAAATAAATCAATAGGTATGTGTCAATAGCAACGTGAAAATAGCCCATGGTCTGTTATCAGTGTAATGTTGACATGATTGGGTGAAATTGTTCATATGATAAAAAATGAGGGAATTTGATTGGTTCTTGGAACTGTCAAAACATTTTCAGTGTAATTTTGATGCTATTGGTCGATTTGAATTTTTTCCATTACGATTGGCTGACAGGATCGTTTAAAAAATAATCAATATAATTATGTGTCATGTGACCTTTTCATTATCCATACCTCTTATCCACATCCATTATCCACGGGTGAATAATCTACGTTATTAGATATAGTTGAAGAAACACTCGTAAAATGTTGAAATTATCAAATAGTCGTGGACAATGAATCACAACGGTTTGAGAAGAAATATATTATCATATATGATGATCTTAGGTACACCCATCTCTAAATTACAGTCTACTTCATTTAACATTACAGTTAGCTTCTATTAGTTCTTATAAAAGCGATAGGTGTGTCTGTTGGTTGACGCCACACCAAAAAGAGTTTCTTGAAATAATTTCTTATAAACAATGGGTTTTCAGTTATTTATGTAAAACAATAACAACTGTGAAAAAAGTGAATAGGAAATCTTGAATATTTCTTTATTAATTCTGGAATGTCAAAATTTCCCATCGTATTGCGGAAAAAACCTTTTTTTTGGGTTATCAAGCAAATAATCCACATTCAACCATTTCGTAAGTTTTTTGTGTTTTTTGTTCGTTAAATCATCAAAGTCTGAATCAGACAGCTTAGAAAACATTTTCCATAAATTCGTCATAACTTTTGTTCTCCATCTATACCAATTTTTATAGAAATCGTGTCAGGTCTCCAATATATAGATTGTATAAGCTCGTCGAGTATGTAACAGATCATTTAAATTTTAAAAATTCTCAGAAAAACAACGAATTAAAGATTAAGAATTTGTCTTAACACCCAAATTACCACCAAAACCATCCATAATCACCTACGAACATCCTGCCTGGAAGTTTATGGTAGATATTCCGACCATTATCACTTTCCGTAAAATATTAACGGTTTTACTAGCAAAATGAAAAAAATAAAAATTAATAAGACATAGTTTAAAAGATAAATCAATGTTTATATCGACAACTTTCAGTGAATTATTCAGACGCAAATATGTAAATAAAATATTCATTTATAAATAAATAAATTGAAAATTTTTGTTTACATCTCTCAATTTGGATTGGATCCCAGCTGGGATTTGAGATGAAGCTGTCAACTTTTCTAATTGAATTGGACGATTTGCCTAATTGCAGTGGACACTGGCAGCTTTGACAGAAAGGTCTGCTGCTTGGGGTTATTAACCCAAGTTGCATTTGGACGTTGCGAAATCGTTATAAAACGTTGGATTAGACAACTTAACTTTGGCACTGACATGTGACTTTGGCCACAACTAATAGTAACTTCCTAGATGTTTTCGTTTGGGTCGTGAAAATTATGAACAGTATAAAATAATAGACATTTTCATTACAAGCAAAACAAAAATCTTCAACAAAGTTCAGTTTCTGATAGACCACGTCCAATATTGTGGCAGAAGACAGACGCGCCTAAATTTTTTTCAGTAAAATAATATTTTATCTAATTCCGCTATCAAATGTGACACTTTACGTCACTCCTTGACGTTAGGTAACGGTAACGTCACATTTTTCATAACCTTCATATAACAGTTATGAAAAGTAGTTATGTGAAAACTTTACGTAACTGTTTTAGTTTCAAAGAATAATTCATTTTTTACTGTAAAAACTGACAATTATTTTATTATTTAAACTCATTATTCCAATTCAATAAAATTTTAAAATGTATAAACATTGAAAACAACAATATTGAGGACACAGTTATTCAAAGTTAGTCAATTTTCTGGGTGAATATTCTCTTGAACTTCTTGTCTAATGTTAATTTCATTTGAAGCTGTGATATCTACATGTGTGCCAGAATGTTTTCTGAAATCCTTCTTTTATTTTCTAATGCGCTTTCAATATAGCCTTCGGCTACACTGTTGGATTTCCATCCTCCGTGTCGCTTTATTTTCAGTTTGTCCGCTCCTGAGTCTGCCAGGAGAGACGCTGACGAGCGTCTGAAACAACGTCCTGTATATCCTTAAACATTAGGTAGACCCAAGTACTGAGCAATCTTTGCTGGTAATTTTCCAATGGTATTCATGCCCACGGGTTGTATGCCACATTTTCCATTATAATATCGCACAAAAAATATGTCGTGCTTTACAGCAGGAGGTCTAATACTTCTATACTTTTTGATGAGGTCAACAAGATTGACACCAGCAATATTTCCAGCAGTGACCACAAATTCGCGAATAAGGTGTATTTTGCTTTCTGGAATTGTTATTTTAAAAAAGGTGCCTTCATCAAATACGTCTCCTTCTCGTAGGGACGTCAGTTCAGCCTTCCTGCAGGCTCCCGCAATCCCTATTATCATTGCGACCTAAGGAACAGATTTATTTAATAATAAATTATAAACATATCTTAAATTAAGTCGTAGTTTTGTAAATAGAAATATTTCGTCTTACGCCTCTTTTATAAATCTTTCTACATCCTCCTTCGTCAAAATCTCCGATTTTTTTGCATGGTATCCTGCTGACCGTCTCTTCAGCCAAGCCAAAAGCATAGAGTGTACTTCTTGATATCGACATTTTTGCGCACGGTGAGCTCAGATCTCAACATTGAATATGTAGTCCACAAAGTCGACGCCTTTAATGTTTTTAAATTTTCAAAATAAGCAAGTAGTACCTTTTCGTTGATGCTCTTTATATTTTTCAAATCGTACCATTTTTCAAATTTTTGGTAGGCCAGGGCGTATCTACTTCTTGATTTTTCGGGTATTAAACTACCCACTGCAGCATTTGCAGACTCTCTTACTTCAAATGGAATGTCTGATTCGCTACCTGAAGACATTTCAAGCACAAAACAGTCTAACCTATAGAAGTGAAAGTCCAATAGGATTACCTATAATGAAAAAATGAGGTGTCAAACCCATCCACCTGAAGCGCTAGTTGCAATTGAGTTGTCGAAATAGGCAAGGCAGCTGAGGCCGAAAAAAAGACTGAGGGAAGAAGAATTTTAGCAATCGCAGTGGATGGGCTTAGATAGTGCTTTTTTAATGGAAATTTGTTTTTTGAATGACTAATGCCCGATTTCACTAACCATTTCCGAGTCAGGTAATACCTAAAACGAATTTAGGAATTCCTAAATGCAATTTACATTTCACCACGAGGTAAGTAATGCCTAAGAGTGATAATATTACGTATTTCCCATCACTTTTTGATCAATCCTGAAAGGATTGTAGGAACAGCTTTGCGAGTGAGGCCCCTTTTTGTCCCAATAACATTACGAGTATATTGTGGTTCAAAATATCTGTTGCAAACTTTGTAGGATTTATAAATCTGTTCAGCGCTTAATTCCTTTAGTTTTGGATTGCGAATAAAGGCAACCCATTCATTCAACAACAAAGGGTCATGTTTGGGAAACTATGTCGTTTTGATGTAATGTCTGTACACCCAGGAACGCAACACTTCACACCAACCATTATAAATATTATGAATTATCACACTTGATAAGACTTACAGTACCTAATTAAAACACAAATAACAGCAGCAAATGGCAAAAGGAAACAATCTATAAAAAACAATGGTGACAACTATATGACAGCTTTGAATTTTAAAATCTTTTCGTGATAAAGGCCTTAGCTGCCAGGCCTGTTTCGACAACTCATTTGCAACTAGCGCTTCAGGTGGATGGGTTTGAAACCTCATTTTTGTATTCAAGGTCATCCTATAAACTTTCACTTCTATAGGTTAGACTGTTTTGTGATTTCAAGTAATTATTTCTGACTTGTTTTGACTTAATTTGAAAAATCGTTGTTTGCTTCCATAGTAACAATACTCCAAGACCTGCTTCCATAGTAACACTTTGTAACCTCCCAAAATGCAACTTATCAAAAAAAGGTTATTAATTTGAAAAGAGACATTAGAATTGAAGTTGAAAGAAAATTACCCTCTTGGTTACACAAGTGTCAGTTGCCCCGGATGACAACCTTAGGCCTTCGACGTCGCTCAGACGGAGTTAGGGGTGGTTCCCTCTGCTTGATCTTCCGGTTAAAAAGAGTAATATGTAGACAATTTTTTTGTATGTGGGCGCCAACTGAGTCTTCCACCTAGGCCAATCACGATGAGTTACCCCCTCAAGACCCAGTAGAATAAGGGGTAGTAATAAATAAAGCAAACATCCACTTATGTCGAGTTATAATAAAAGGAAAATATTCACAGTGACAATTTTGATTAAACTATGAAAAAGCAATATACCCCCCCTATAAGGTTCAAAGCAAGCGGCGGTAAGAGATAAGTCAACTCAAACAAAGTCCTCACTCACTTGATAAGTTAAAATAATATAAACATAAATAATAACAAAGGCTATAAAAAACTAGGTTAGTAAGAAATTAATATTGTTGTCTTCCTTTTAAGACTGTCAAAAAAATACAAATCAAGTAAACGTGAGGTTGTGATATACACAAATCTAAAATAACATATATATACTAACTATAGTAGCGATACTACAGGTCTGGGCCTTGGTACCAAGGCGCAGGGGAGTAATGCTAAATTATAAATAACTCATCATAAAAGTTTTTTTATGAACAACCAAAAAAAAAATATTAATTTCCACCATTACAATATACCTAAGAGGGAATAGAAAAACATGGCATATAAAAAAAAGAGAACATATATAAATTTCGTCAAACCCCAACAAATCAAAAAAATGTAAACACCTTAGTCCTCTTACATCACCCTACTAGTTGTGATAATAAATTAGGCAACGTTGAATTCAATATAAAATAAAATAACTCCGGATAGCCGGATTACCAATGACCTCGGGTCTTCGTCCCTAACCTGGGATCCAGTCGGTGGAGATCTAGAAGATGATGGGTTCCCGGATTCAGGACCCTTCTCGTCTTGACAGCTGCACGAACCTGAAGTCAAGTCGCAGTTCAAAGATTTGAGTCTACGGAGGAAAGCTCCAACTTCAAAAGGTAACCCATCAGTAAAATTCGCACCAGGGTATGACCTCGAACTTGAGGTGACAATCAGAACCAGTTTTACAAACAGAACTAAAAACCCTAAAAAAAATACAAATATTTCAACCAAGGATTAGCCTAAACCACTCGACTGAAATAGTTTCCCAAACATGAACCAATTATACTTGGTATACAGTAACTAATTTTTAACAGAAATCCCACTTTAATCAACCCAAAATTTAATCAAATATTGGATTTGATTTGACAACAACAAAGTACAACCCAATTTACAATGATTTTAGTCTAAACAACCTAAAATAGAGAGAAATATCCAAAGTGTCTTACCAATATCCAGTGTAACCCTAATTTAAAATGATTTAATATCCGTAAACAACAAAATAAATAAAATAAAAACTTGCTGAGGGAAAAAAACTACAATCTACAGCTAGGTACTACCAAATAAATAGACCTACCTTTGACAAGGGTTTTAATTTGCTTGGCTCCTCTCTCGGTTCGTCCAAAGTACCATTGGGACCACAAGGACATCAGCATCCCCAAACAATCAAAATCTGTGCTTGGCGTGGGTGTAATAAATCCCTTTAAAAGGTGTGGAGTGGACCTCAAAACAAAAGCAGAATATTTTCCAAAAAATCTTATTCCACCAAAAACAATAACCACAGCCCAAAACTCCACTGACGTTAAGAAACAAGAATCATGTAAATCCACTGAGGATGGCTACAATGGCCATTAGAAAAATTAAGATTCTTGTCGATCACCCACAAACACTATTGTCCTTTTTCTGCGACCAAACCAAAAATGTCAAATCCACAGAACACCGGAATACCACCCTGTCACGATACCCAAGAACCGAAAAGTCACCAATAACATGGTGTGTACTCTGAACTACACCAAAGTCAACACAGAGGAAGTTCCGACGCCAACAGGTAGATCCTATAAAGAAACATATCAATCACACTAACTATAAAATATTCGGTCAATAGACAGCCTAAGTGCTTACGTCACAACTGTGGGCGGAGCCTGGACTGGTTCCAAACAAACTGTCTTTTTATGTAAAAGTCCCATAAGGAATTCTTTATTTAGTATTTTCAACGTTATAAAGGCAAAATAAGACATCTAGTTTCTATATTGTGTTAGAGGAACGTGCCTTTCAAGTATTTTTGTATGGGTTTTTGCCAAGGTGAGTTAATTTAATTACTTAATTAAGTTGAAAACTTTTTGAGGTTATGTTGGCTAGTTTATTTCGTTTGAAACCATCTAAACTGTATTATGTATTCTTAATTTCTATATTCTATTATTTTCAGATGGCTTCAAAACATGTCTTAAAGCTTTCTTTGTCCACAAAATGGCAATCACAACCTCTTGCAAACTGAGTGGGTTGTTTATCTTTTCGCCTGTGATTAAATAAAATATTTCAATAAAACATTCTTTAAAAATGATATTAGTTACTCTTTCTTCACCTTATAAGAGAAATCCATTTGTTTCTCTCAGCCTGGTTTGTTGGAAACCGAAAAAATTTGCAGGTTTGCTTTGCACTGTAATGCTTGCAATCTGGCACAAATATATTCAGTAAAAGTCACAAATTAAATAATGATATACATATAGAAAGCTTTATTCAAATTAGGAAAACCTAACTAACATACAATAATTGTAATTATTATATAGTACATCTACATAAGTTTAAAGTATGCAAACATATAATAAATAAATATATAAAATTAAATAACGACATGTAGGTACCTATATAATAAATGTATAAATAAACAAATACATACCGCATTTATCAAAATTAAAAAAAACAATAATCAGATACATTTCAATCTTTAACAATTTGAAGTAAAAATAATTCTAGGTTTATCGTTTAACTAAATAGTTCATTAATCCTCTTTGTGAATCTTTTATTTCATTTGGTAGCTTGTTATAGTCAATAATTCCTTTAAATATTAATGTTTTTGTATTAAACGTTTTAGTTTGAATGTTAATATTATGTAAGTACTTGTTAGTTCTAGTACCATATTCATGTATTTAACTGTTACAGGTTATATATTTGTTAAAAAACATTGGCAAAATATTGTGCAACATCTTATAAAAATGTAGGTTAATGTCATATAAATCAGCCTTTTTCAATCGATAACTACTCCAATGTTTCCATCACTAAAAATACTGGGGTCAGCCTGCCACATCGTAATAGAATTCTCATTGCTCGGTTTTGTAATTTTTGCAGTTCCCTCAATTTGTTTAAATCGAAAGTATACAGCAAGGTAGGACAGTATACAAAGTGCGGCTGTATTATGGTTTTATACACTGTTATTCTAAAGTTAATACTTAAATGTTGCGATACTCTGGAGTAAAAGTACCTATAATTTCTTTAAAAATGTTTTTTTTATGTAACTAAAATGACTATTAAAATTTAAGTGATTTTCAATCATAAAACATAGTAGAAATTATCCAAAAACCTATCACCAAAACATAACCAACATAACCTCAAAAAGTTTTCAACTTAATTTAGTAATAGAATTAACTCACCTTAGCAAAAACCTATACAAAATCACTTAAACGGCACGTTCCTCTAACACAATATGAAAACTATATGTCTTATTTTGCCTTTATAACGTTGAAAACACTAAATAAAAAATTATTTATGGGACTTTTACATAGAAAGAGAGTTTGTTTGGAACCGTAAGAGGCTCCGCCCACAGTTGTGACGTCAGACTTAGGCTGTCTATTATTATCTAGGACCGCTGTAGGCAATTAACAACGGACTACCTTCGCAACATACGGCTAGCCTCTGATCCCAGACATCAACGTTACACGAAAAACCCAACACAACCACAACAGAAAACGATCGCAAAATACAGCAGGACAGAAATTGACATAATTCACATTTGACGAACAGCTGAGGTTCTAAGTATGACAACTCAGGTATCAAAACAAACACCTGTTGGATGAAATAAATAAATAAATATAATTATAAATGATGAGAGAATTCAGGAAGGAGAGGCAAGGAATTTACCAAATAATTAAGAGAGGATGAAGTAGGTATATATTCAGCATATTTATAAAAGAGAGCACAAAATAGTTTCTATTATTTCAACCATGAAGGAACCAAAAGACAGCAATCTATATAGTTCGAACAGGTCACCAAAAGAATTATAAAAATCAGTGAACATATATCCTAGAGCTAAATTCACCCGTTACAACTTCCATAACACCATTTAATTCTACCTTAATATTTTCATTCTAATTGAAAATTTTATTAAATATTATAAAAGCGCGGAATTAGATAAAACTTAGTACGTAAACACGTTATGAAGAGAGCGACATTGTTCAACGCGTAATTTGCAAAACTCGCTAGCGCTCGTTTTGGCAAATATTACGCTAATTGAACAATATCGCACTTTTCATAACTAGCTACGTAAATAACTATTTCCTACGACCACATAGGAAAGTGACATATATCGCACTGACTAGTTCTATGGAAAGTGACCTTTATTCATACGCGTACGGAAAAAAATCTTATCCGTACGTGTGCGGATAAAAAAGCTGTCAAATTGAATGTTGAAATGCTAGTCTTTTTACTCCGCAAATTAATATGTATATGTGAAATGCTTATTTCCTAAGTTGATTTGTCCATATAATAATATAATATAATCTATTTATTTCATTTAAAATAAAAAAAAAAATACCGAGCCCGGACTCGAACCACCCTACTGTTTGTCAAAAATCGAGCCCATGAAACCAATAATGTTTTAGCACCAATAAAACAATACCTGTTGGGCGCTAATGAAACAATTAAAGTTTAAAGTTGGATGATGATGAAAAACTAGGTTTTTAAAATTAACAAAAAAAAATGATTTTAGGTTGTATTGTAGGTTCTTGCCTAACCAACCACTTAAATTTGGTAGCAATTAGGCCAGTTCGCAGGACTTAGTTACTAATTGATCTTAAACACAAAAAAATTAGAAAAGAAAAGAGAAGGCAATTTTAGGGCGCCACTAATTTTCTCTCCTAAAAGAAAATTAGAAACAAAATCAAATTTAAGAGTTGGCTAACTTTAATCTGTTAAGAGAAAAATGAAAAAATACGTTTCTGTATAATAAATAAAACTAAAGAAGTGAAATAATGTATATATTAAATTCCAATTACAAACAAAATAGGTAAGTATGATATAAATAAAAAAATACTTAGAGTATAGACTACTTTTGAAGATGATGTCGATGGAGATATTATCCAGTACAGCTGGAGAAATCTGTAACTTAGCCTGGGACTGTGGTCTCCCACTATTGACTTATTGTAGTTTCACCATGAAACCGCTTCTGGCAGGTTTAAAAAAAACTTTTTGTCTAACAGGCACTGCTAGTTTTCCAGGTACTGTTAGTTTTCCAGGTACTGTATTTATTTAGGTACTGCTTTTCCGGTACTATTAATTTTTCAGGTACTACCAGCCTTCTAGGTATTGTGCCCCAGAAACTGTGCTATAAAACATACCGGTATATAAAAAAAAGGTTACAAAAAAATATGAAGCTAACAAGGATATCTGTCCAGTGCAAAAAAATTACAATTTACTGATTGAACTTAAGGATTCATCCTGGACAAATATCTGAATTATTCAAAAAAAAAACAATTTCATAATATTTAAAAATATCCTTGGCTGGATAGGAGAGGAAATGTGGCTCTCAAAATGGGTAGCCATTTTGTAAGAAAATATTTATAGAAAATTAGTGATTTAGAAAAAAAATTATTAAAATGTGAAATTAGCAAATAGAAAAAAAAACGTACCAGTAATCCAGATACTCAAGTAACAAAAGCAGGAAGGATTTTAATTTCAACAAACTAAGTTTCACGTGGATTACTGCACAGTTGTTGTATCGTCGACAAACGATGAGAGAAGCCACGCCGGGACCTTCCTCATTCTTATTTAAAGAGCATTTCAAATTTTAAATTTCGCGGTAAAATACATTAAGAATCTTGATTTTAGGTCTCGTAGTTTATTCCACCACGAATCGGAAAAGAGAAATAATTTATTAATTGTTTGAATGAAAAATTTTTTTGAAATATTTATAAACCATTCCACCAAAAATCAAAATTCTAAAATGATTTTAGCAATTATTAATACCTGAAATGTTAACTTACAAAGTTAACGTTTCACCCACGGATGCCTAGACCGCTCGGCCATCCCACTGTTGTAGATTATGGTTCTTGTCCAAGATACTAATAAGCGCTAAGGAAATATACACAACAGTTTATTTATTCTCCAAAATAAAATGTGTTTATATCGACATTTATTGGACTTTCATGTTATTAAAACAATAAATATCCGTTTTCAATTATTTGAACAATGAATCCTTAAAATAGCTAGTTAATACTTTCAATCTCCTACAGGTAGGCAACAAGTTAAATATTAATTCTAACTTTTTTATAAAGGTACTTTTTTCCATTGCATAAAAATCACAATTTTCTGGGCCAATTTCAAAGGTAAGTAATCAAAACCATATAAAGTATTCACAAATACACATATGTAAAACCTCTCACATCTACATAAAAAAGCAAGATTATACATGCCTAATTTGGTAAAAGTATATCGCGTGGTCGTAGGAAAAATAGTGTACATAACTTGTGCGAAAGTGATTTTTCACACTCGTGGGATTGTCTCCCACTCGTGTGAAAAATGTCACTTTCCGCACACGTTACGTAATATACTATTGTCTTATCATCCAACTGTACAAACAAACAAACTTTTTTTCCACTAACGTGCGGAAAGTGAATCTTCTCCGCACTAAAAAGCGTGCGGAAAGAGTCACTTTTCCGCACTAGTGCGGAAAGTAAATTTATTGACATTTGAGGAATATAGGTACTGACATTTGAATATTCAAAATATGTATTTTGTATATCCAAGTTTACCAAATGACTGAAAAATTAATAAATTTATTATAATGCTGCTATAATTTTTAATAAAAAAACAACTTATTTTTCAATAATTTTTTGATGGCCCTGGTATAAGCCTCATCAAATGAATGTCAAATAATAATAATTAATTTGTTGATATGTATATAATGAGAAATGTTGATTTATGATTACTTTTGGGTTCTTTCCGCATGCTAGTAGAAAAAATAGTGTACCTAACACGTGCGTAAAGTGACTTTTCCGCACGCGATTGCTGGCTGAACTCCGCTAAAGCGTCGTTCGGCCATCTGCAATAGCGTGCGGAAAAGTATCACTTTCCGCACTAGTTAGGTAAACTACTATTTTTTACTAGCGTGAGGAAAAGTCCACTTTTCCGCACTCATTTCGTGCGGGTAAATTTGTCAAGTTTTTGGGGAGTATACTGACATTCGAATATTTAAAATATATATTTGTATGATTGTAGTTTACCAAATGAATGAAAAATTAATATATTTATTATAATGATTAAGAAAAACAACTCATTTTTCAACCCCTATAAAGTTAGCAGAGCCACTTGCAAATAAATCGATGAAACCTATTCCAATAATTGTCGAGAATTTTTCGTGAACGTAAAAAATTTGTCGCGCTCTTAGTTTTTTTTTTATATGGGGTGGCTCTGCTAACTTAATATTAAGTTAGCAGTGCCACCCATAAATAAATATCAAAAAGCATCAAAATTGTTACGAATAATTGTCGAGAAATTGTCGAAATTCATCTGACGTGAAAAAATGAAAAAATCTATTCCTTCTAGCATATATATATATATACCTTTTTCTTGGAAATTCCTGGTTTTTGAAGAAATTTCGTATTTTTGGCAACAGCGCATAAGTATAATGACATTTTACGTGCTCTCCATATCATTATTGACGAATATAAATTTTTTTAAGCAACTTCTCATTTTCCAGAAGCAAAAAAATTATGTATATATGTTATATGTATATATGTATATTAAGTTAGCAGAGCCACCCCCTATAAAAAAAAACTAGGAGCGTGACAAATTTTTTACGTTCACGACAAATTCTCGACAATTATTCGACAATTATTGGAATAGGTTTCATCGATTTATTTGCAAGTGGCTCTGCTAACTTTATAGAGATCATTTTTCAATCATTTTTTAATGGCCCTGATATGAGCCTCATCAAATGAATGTGAAATAATAATAATTAATTTGTTGATATGTATTTAATAAGAAATGTTCCTTTATGTTAACTTTTGGGTTTTTTTCCGCATGCTAGTAGAAAAAATAGTGTACCTAACACGTGCGCAAAGTGACTTTTCCGCACGCGATTGCTGACCGAACTCGCTAAAGCCATCTGCAATAGCGTGCGGAAAGTATTACTTTCCGCACCAGTTAGGTATAGTACATAACGTGTGCGGAAAGTTACATTTTTCACACGAGTGGGAAATATTGTAGCACGAGGCATGAGCCAAGTGCGACAATCACACGAGTGTGAAAAATCACTTTCGCATGAGTAATGTACAGTATTTTTCCTACGATCACGTGATAATTTCACCAAATAATGTGTAATCAACATCTGACATAAATTGATTGCAAAATTAACAATAACTATCAATAGTGACAAAAATTCAAGTAGTTCAACTATATAATATATGTAGGTTATTACAATTATTATTTGGTTGGATAATTATAGAAATTGAAAGTGAAATTATTATTGTTCATCATACTTCATACTTACTTACCATGAATACCTTCCAAGGTAATTACATTCTCCTACTATTATAGTATCAGGGTTCGATCCTTGGCCACGCCCTAAATTTTTTTTAATCAAGAAAATAACAAAAATTTCACTTTTCGAATAGATCGCTTCAAATTTAGATATTACATAGGTGAATCTGATTATATATTTGATAGCTTGCCAGTGGTTAATCTTAATAAAAATTCATTTGACAACTTTTTTATTTTTATTTAACTTTTTTTCCGTACGCGTATGAATAATATATATTTACGTAATTAGTTATGAAAAGAGCGATATTGTTCAACAAGCGTAATATTTGCCAAAACGAGCGCTAGCGGGCTCTGCAAATTACGCGTGTTGAACAATGTCGCTCTCTTCATAATGTGTTCACGTACAACGTTTTATCTAATTCCGCGCTTTCATAATATTCAATAAAATCTTCAATTACAATGATTATTTTTTTCACATGTCAAAATCTGACATTTTGGTGGTTTTAACCAATAGCAATACATTATTCTAGCCAATCATTCGGTATTATACTGATAATTATGCTTCCTCATCGATAAAACCTTGTTTACATCGAAACGTCATAATTTTACTTTGAATTTGTCATTATTGACAACTAAAAGTGCTTCGAAGTTTACTGAAAAATGAACACAAACCGATTCAGTGCCATCACCCAAGAGAATATTAAACATTCAGGTAATACAAAATTGTAAATTTGTGAAAAAAATAATCTTCCCAAATACAACTCGCTCTTCAAATTTTATCACATAATTTTTTATTTCCATCACTCAAACTTGTTTATTTGAGGCAAAAACATTCAAACAAACCGAATTTAGATAAAATCCCTCGTCCTAACGGACTCGTGATTTTATCAATCGGTTTGTTTTCATATTCTTGCCAAATAAACAAGTTTTCGTGAAAAAGAAAAAATTATCGATAAAATTTGAAGCACTCGTGGTATTACCTTTGATCATATTGAAGTGGAATCAAATAATGGTGTTAGAAGTATTGTTACTCTGATGTATTCACCCAGAAAATTGACTTACTTTAAGTAACTGTGTCCTGAATAATGTTTTCAATGTTTATAAATCTCAAAATACTATTGAATTAAAATAATGGGTTAATTGTACAGTTTAAATAATGAAATAATTGTCAGTTTTGACAGTACATACCTAATTAATAAATTATTCTTTGAAACTCATGTGGTATCTCTATGCTGAAACTGAAACAGTTACGTAAAGTTTTTACATAACTACTTTTCATATGACGTAAAGTGTCACATTTGATAGCGGAATTAGATAAAGGACACTTTCCATAGAATTAGACAGTGCGATATATGTTACTTTCCTATGTGATCGTAGGAAAACTACTATATTATCAAATTCTTAAGACGAGATACCGAATCAACGGAATATTGTGAAATATGGTGATTGAGAAGTGCGATGAAGCTCAGTAGGTCTGTTATCATATAAGATCCAGAAGAAAAATTTTATAAAAATTATAGGTAATTCGGTATAAATAATATGAAACACGGTATTAATAGTTCACTTTGGAACAACTCCGCTCCACTTCCCCTATATATATATAACTTATCTTTTCACGTATGGAAAAGACTTTTTAAAAAAGATTTATTTATTGAGATAATTACAATAGTATGTTATAAGATCGGAAGCAGATTCTAGACTGAATAATAAAGTTTTACAATAATCCAATATTAAAATTAAAACATAAGCAAAAACAAAGTTCACCATGAATTTGAATAAACTGACTAAGCAACTTATTTATGCTACACTGAGAAATATAACTATATAACACCTCCCCCATTAGAATGAGGCTCCTTCTGGAAGCTGAATTTTATTTTCTTGTAGTTCTATGGATATTTGTTCTGGCGCCTTTGTCTTCGGTTTTTTCTTCAAAAGTAGCCAAATAATAACTGATGCTATACCAGTGTATAAAATTATGGTCTATACGCTGGGAATATGCAGGTTGAATTTTTCTTCAAGTATTGGTGTCAATTCTTGAGACGATAGTTCTTTCAGTTCCAAGTTTTTCAAATTAATTTCCATAGGAGACATTTTAATTTTGTTGAAATTTGTCTGAAATTCATTCAGTACAAGAGGTTGGCCAAAAGTTTTTTCTTGAAATGTAAGTTCGTTATTTTGAAAAATTATCTTACAAGGAGTGTTTTTAACTAAGTATATTCCTCTGAAATTTTTAATTTCTGTGTCTTGTGAGCACTTGAATATTAACCTTTCTTCGTTTGGAAATATGGCCAACTACTGGTTTATTTCTGAATAACTTCTAAATGATTTTTTTTAAATTTTGATTTTTGAGTATTCACAGCTGGTAGAGTTTCCTGTTAACCATATTTTGTTCTTCGCATAGCTGTTTGTTATTGTCTTGAAGATATGAAGGACATTGGAAGGTTTCAATTCGTGTACATATGTCGTTTAGAGGTTTTATTTGATTTTCAGATTTAAAAAAATATTTTGAGCTTGGTATTATTGTTACGAATTCTGATTCTAATTTAGTGGGTATAGGTAATAAATAAAATAGTTCAAACTCAATATTAAATTAATAGGAATAGATAAAAAGTCTTCTATTTGATTTTTTCCTACATTTACTGAAGACTCCGAAATTGGTATTCCCACTACAGGATCTTTTATGTTAGTGTGGATAGTACTGTTTTCATCGTCAATGTCGTTTATTTCTTCTGCTTCTACGATAAGTGACTCGGTTTCTACATTATTAATTTTAGAAGTACTGGCAAATTTGTCATTAAATTTCAGACACCATCTAACTAATTTAGAACTGGGGTCTTTTAAGGAAAATAGCCACTGGAGCGGCTTGTGATCAGTTACAATAGTGAATTTTCTCCCAAACAGATAGGGGCGAAAATATTTCACGGCCCAAACAATTGCAAGGAGTTCCTTTTCAATTGTTGAGTAATTTACTTCAGAATCATTAAGTGTTCTGCTAGCATATGCTACAGGTAAATCAGTTCCGATTTTTCCTTGACTAAGGACAGCGCCTAGAGCATCGCATCGCATCTGTCGTGAGATTAAATGGTTTAGAAAAGTCCGGATACTGCAATATGGGATCATTTATCAACATATTTTTACATAATTCAAAACAATTAATATAATCAGTATCGTTAATGTTAATTACGACATTTTTCTTTAAACGATTAATTAATGGTTTAGTTAATTTTGAAAAATCTGGTACAAATTTCCTATAATATCCAAGTAATCCTAGAAAAGCTTTAATTCGTTTGATAGTTTTTGGAATTGGGAAATTTTGAATGGCACTAATTTTATCGGGATTGGGTTTAACGCCTCCTGGTGTTACGATGTGTCCCAAATAAGCGACCTCTTTTCTTAAAAATTCAGATTTATCAATTTGTATTTTGAAATAAGATTCAAGCAATCTTTTAAATACTTCTTTTAAATTAGTTATGTGTTCTTGCAAGCTTGTACTAAAAACTATAATGTCGTCGAGATATACTAAACATTTTTCGTTTTGAATACCTCTTAAAATGTTGTCCATCACTCTCTGGAAAGTTGCAGGAGCTCCTTTCAGACCAAATGGCATTCTCAAAAATTCCCAGTGGCCATTCTCTGTAGTAAAGGCCGTTTTGGGGACATCTTCTTGAGCCATCTCAATTTGGTGAAACCCAGAGGCAAGATCCAAGGTAGTGAAGTACTGGCAACGACCTAGTTTGTCTAGTTATATTAGGTAGGGGATATCTATCTCCTAAGGTTATTTCATTAAGCTTGCGATAGTCTACAACAACTCTTAATTTTGGTTTACCTGAAGAATCTAATTTTTTTGGAACAACCCAAATGCTATTTTTAATTTCTTGGGAAATTGAGCCACAAAATTTTTAAATTCTTTATTTCAACGTTCCAGCTACCGTTGTCAAGGTGAGCATGAAGGTCTTATAATATTTTGATCTAACATATTTTTAATCTGACTTTGAACTTCTTTTCTATATATTCCGGGATACCTATATGACTTGGAATAAATAGGTACCTCATTGGTAGTTCTTATTTTGTGCTTAATCTGACTTGTAAATGTTAGCTGATTATCATCGACATGAAATATGTCGGAATACTCTTTTATTAATTTAAGAATAGCTTCGCGCTCTTCTTTATTCATGTCTTCTGTACGAACCTTTGTTATATCAAATTTAAATTTTACCGCGTAAATTGCATTAAAATTTGGACTGAAGTTTTGTTCGTATTCGTTTTCTGATGGTTCTTTTATGAATTTCTTCCCATGTATTTGCCCAGT